>JBCAUA010556424.1:0-31745 GCA_038406235.1 Peronia verruculata | reverse complement strand
AGTGATCTGGCTGCCCTTCTTTGATGCCTGTCCCCCCCCCTCCCCTTCCTCCCCTCAACCTGTCTTCTTTTGTGTATCATTCTTTGTAGTACACCCCCCCTTCCCCCACCCATTCCTTCCCCGCGCCCCTCCTTCCCAGCCCGATTATCAGCGCATGCTTGTGTGTATGTTAACCTAGTGCATTGAATCAGTAACTAAGCTAGTGCATTGAATCAGTGATTAATTAATTATTTAATTAGTTTGACATTTTCTCATGTCCTAGCATGGTGTCACATTGACACGAGCAGTACCAGTCAAAATGCAAACAGAAAAAAAAAATTAGTCTAGTTAATTAATTAATTAATTTGTGAAGTGCTGTGAAAATAATAGTATACAAAACTGTATAACACAAAGATATGAAGAACTTTCGGCACAATTTAATTATCTCTCAACATTTCAGATACCCACTTGGACTTTCTAAAAAATTATTGAAACAGAAACCCACATTCTTTCACTTTAGTCTGCCTTCTGGCCATCATTAATTTCTGTCTCTACTTGTCATGCGTAACTTTGCATAATGTAGCCGTAAATCAACAGCGTTAACTAGATAAGACTGGCTCGAAGTACTATCCCCCCCCCCCCCCCCCGACACACACACACACACACACACACACACTCAGGAGCTGAATATAGAATCCACTCACAATCACAGGTAGGGGGAAGAGAGGGAGGGGGACTGAGAAAGGTGGGGGGGGGGGGAAGGAGATTTTAATTCACGTCGTGGTTAATTCGAGGAACGACGCTAGCTAGTACTGGTACTCAATTCCAGTCATTGAAAGCCTTTGCCGTCCGTCCTATTGACCCCGGCCTGGCTTGCCAGTCATTGCATTGCTAGGGGCTGGCGGTAGATCGGCCAAGTCAGCGACCCTTTGTGCTGTTTTGCCTTCACCCACTCACGGAGTGAAGGTGGGGGGGGGTGGGGGGTGTGGGGGGTGTTGGGGGAAAAGGGTTGCAAAACACTGTTTTTTTTTCCTCCCCCCCCCCCCCCCCCGCTCTTTTCTCCACCCTCCCCCGCCGAAACACCTTTCCAATAAATCACTCGAAGAGGAGGCAGAGTATCACTCTTGATTATGAGGGATATTCCCCTTTATACGTACATTTTTTTTCTTCATTCTTCCTCATTTTGTTCTTTTTTGTGGTAAACAGGAACCACGTGTCCGTGTATTGAGGGCACTGGAAATCTCCGGTTTGACAGAGGTGAAGTGTAAAGGTGAAAGGACGGGGGAGGGCGGGCTGGTATGTCGGTATATTATTTACCTTCAGATAGCGCGCTCGACCTTAGACCCGCGATCGGCCCACCTTGTCTTTCTTTCTCTCTTTCTCTCTCTCCCACTTCTCTTCGCGTCCAGTAGACGTCAAGTATGGCAGCCAACAGGGCAATTATTGTGGGTTGCGCCAGGTTAGATTAGAGAGAGCCACGTCTCGCTCGGGTCGGGGCAAGCTCCTTGGGTCGGGGAAACTGATTACAAGTTTAGGTAGTGCGTAACACGACCAGCCCACAGTAGACCCCAGCTATGCCCACAGTACAGCTGGCTGGCCCGTCGACGGTTGGAACAGACTATAAGTCTTCGTGTCAGCTTTGTTATGGAAAAAGTCCCGCTACCCCTTCAGGTCACACTCGTGGGCGTGTGTTTGTAGGGGTCTCCGCTTGTGCGGCCAAGTGTGAAGTGGTCATAGTAAATAATATGAGGGTATCGCTGACCCTTTGATGTCGTTGACTTCTTTCCAGTTTAGCTGATTATGCAAATGCCAGTCACCGAATTTACACCACACTGACACAGACGTTGGGTAATGCTCAGTCATCAACGGATGTTCAACTGCCTCAAGGGAATGTCAGTATTTGTCACGGTTTAAAGGGGAATAGCACTTGATGTTCATCCGGTTTGCTGACACATTATTCAACCCGGATCCACCAGACAACACAAAAGGCAGAATGTGTCTGAAAAGCAGCGACTTTAATGTTGGATGTCATATCATTTGTGATTCAAATATAACATTGAATATCCCGGGTTTTTTTTTTTTTTTTCCTCTCTTTTTTTTAACCTTTACAATCTTTACAGCCACGGTCTAACCTTGAATGAAAAATATGGAATACAGGTAGAATGACGGATCATGTACGCGGCATTCTTCCAAGGATTTGACTTTTCAGAATTCCAATTCACAAAACGATGCCGCTTCTTGTCTTTTCTGTAACATAATTAAATCGTTCTTAGTTCAATATAACAATAGCAGCGAAAGATCCATAACACAGTATGGACAATGTTTTACATTTCCGAGAATGCGCAGAGAAAGGTCTTAATTTTATGCGGTCATTTCATATTTGCCCCTTTATGTAGACCCTGAGACTACAACAAATACAGAATGTTGATTATCTGTAACTGATTAGGTAAAGGATGGTTTTGTTTACAGGTAAAAGCATGTCTGCTTAGAAACAAAGTAAATTTACACAAACATAAGCTTAGTTACTGCCGGTACCAAGTTTCACGTTTATGAAATGTCTGAATTTTGTTGACGTTGTTGTTTTGTTGGTTTTTGGATTTTCACGACATCTGCATCCATCGCCCTGAGCCATCCAGCTGACATATGGCCACGAGATTTTGTCACATTTTTTTTCCCGCACTAACTATTGCCACCAGATAGTCAAATAAATAGACTCTGTGGTCTATGATGCGATCAGGTTTTCCTTTTTGAGTTATCTAACTGCCAAGTCCCAAGATCTCCAAACGGATCTGCGTAAAGCCGGAATGAAGGCGAGCATATTCGCAGCAGAAGTGGGAGCAAGGGGCTATGCTTTTTCAACAGTATATTCTCTACTGAGGAAGCTCAACTTAAGTGGCCGAAATATTAGAAGTGCCCTGCGTGAGCTAGAAACAGCAGCAGAGAACTTTTCCTGTTGGATCTGGTGTAAAAGGAACGATGTGTCCCCTACACCACTCGATGCAGACAGTAGATTTAAGTAGAATAATTATGCAATAAAACCAGTGGCACGAATAGTGTAGTGGTTAGAGCACTGGAATATAACCCAAACGGCACCGCTTCAAATCCCACCAGAATCCATGAGGGAAAAAAAAAAAAAGGTGGGTGACGGACATCGGGTGTCATGACCCCGATGTGGCCAGGGTTCTAGAAGATGTCAGGAAGTTCGAAACATCTGATGAGAGAACCCACTCGTCCTCTGAAGACCGTCACCTGTCTTGCTCCACCCGAGGAGTTTTCCTACCACTCAGATTACGGTTTATTTAACTACCCCAGACTATTCAGTTCCAATATTAAGAAGACCAGCTGGCCGCAACAGACCCATAGTACCAGGCTGACCACCAGGTGGTAATAGACGAAAGTCTAGAGCAGGGGTTGGCAGCGGTAGCTTGGCTGAGGTGGTCACGTGGCCTTGCTGGGGGTGGCTTGGGATACAATTTTAATAAGTTTCAACTCATCAATTATCTTTTTTTTTTTTTTTATTCCTCTCACAATTTCCATATTCTTTCAATCTAGATCAGTGCTTCTCAATATGTTTGCACCCACGACCCAGCTTGAAACCCACGAGACCTCTATCAACAAATTGGTTTACTTTTTTTTCTATGATGGAGAGGTAAAGAACATCAAAAAAAAAAAAAAAGTTAAAAAAAAAAATACTTAAGAATCCTGTAATCATTAACCAACAGACTAATGTCATTTAATGACATCGAACCGCTTTAACACGCGTTTTCTTTCTTTACAAATTAAGAGCACACAGAAATAAGATTATATGGTGTGGTGGGGGAGGAGGGGGTGACAAGAATTGCTGAAGTGTACTGATCATCTGTATGTGTGGGAAGCGAGAGAAAGAGAGAGAGAGAGAGAGAGAAAGAGAGAGAGAGAAAGAGAGAAAGAGAGAAAGTTGTACGGAGACGATATAAGTATAAGGATCGAGAACAAGAGAAGAAAGAGAATGAGAGTGTGGGAAAGAAGTAGAAAGAGAGAGTAGGAAAGGAAGAAGAAGAGGAAAGAGAAAATCTCCAATGCTGTCTAAGACATAATGAGGTATTTCGAAATCAGTCTCAGGACCGTGGGATCAACGCTCACAGATGGATTTGTTTATATGGTGCAGACATGTCTGAGCGCTCACCATTCATCTAGCGCTGTCTGCCTTGTGCAGAGCAAGTACAAAAATCACCGTGTGAGCAGCAACTCGTGGATCGTATGGCAGACTTCGAAATACTTCACTGGAAATAATTTGGGAAAACATAACAAATGCAACTTACATAGACCAAGTCCGTTCTCTCCTTGAGCTGGTCACAGTCCAGGGTGTTATTATCCACGACATGCTCGGTGTGGTAACTGACCAGGTGCCGGATGCATTCGTCCAGCTCTGTCTCCGGAAAGTCCGATGACCAGGGCTTGGGTTGATCTGGGTCGGGTGTGAAACTGGGGGGAGTGGAGATCTTTCTGGGAATTTCGGACTGTAGATTGGCAAATCCCGGTAAGGGAGGGGCGGAGTCTGACATTGATTGACTCGTGAGCTGATGTGCAGGGAATCGCTTGGTGCTGAGATCGACGGCTGCTGGTCCCGCCCACCTGCCGTCTCCAACGCAGATCTCGCTGACGTCAGAGTAATCACGGATAATGGCCTCGTCTGTAAGCTCGGCGTACTGTGGGCTGGGCCTGAAAGTGCCGTCATCGAAGTGGCCTCGCTCCGCCCACCGCTCGCTGTAGCTGATTGGATCACACGGGGTAAAACTGCTGTCACTCACCGAACTGTGCAACCCTCCTGACACCAAGTTTTGCGTATTTACATAAGGATTAAAGTCTTCTAATTTGTGATCACTGAACGTCCTAAACACACTCGCCTCCCTTCCTTCCGCATGAGGATTTCCAGAAGTCAGTGTTGTAAACCGTAGAGCAGAAGCCTCTGGACCTATATCCGAATGGCCAAAAGTATCTTTGGAATGGGACGCTTGCTGCGGGGATGAAAAAACCGAGGCAGTTAGCATCTCTGCAAAAAGCCTGGGATGGTCATCATAATCCGGGGCAATGGCTGCCTTATGACCAGACATCATCGGATCAAAGCCGTGTTTTTCTATGGGACCCGGTCCTGGGAACGAAAACGGATGAAAGTCCGAAGGGGTAGGTTGTGAGAAAGAACCAAGAGAAGTAAGCTGTCCTCTGGTTTCGTCTACTGACCCATCTTTGGTAGAGGTCAGGTCAGAGGTGTTGACCCGCTTAGTGGTATTTAGGTCATGGCCAGCCGACGACAGGGAATGGGCAGGTAAGGCTAAGCCTGCTGACACTTCTGTCAGAGTTGTCTGCTCTGAGCTAGACGAGTTGCAGAGATTGGTGGAGCTTGTCAGAATGGACAACCCCGTATATAACGGCCAGTGAGGTTTTCCGGCCGTGCTGGTCATGGAAGCAGAATAGCCGTGTTGGTGGTAATTCCGTGCTGAGAAGGATGCGTCCTCTTCCTGAGCTCGGTCACCGCTAGTCAGCAAGTGTTCTGTGTACGAACTGAGGTATTCGCGTGGAAGATGCATGTCATCGCCTTTCGTTTCCGGTTCCGGTAAGCCGCTCTGATATCTATCTCCCTTGTTTATCGCTGCATCTGACCTCGCCTCACCGTGACTGACCTTCGTTTGACCCTCACTTTGACCTCCGGCTTCTTTCAGCTGCTTAAGTTCCAGTGTATCTTGGGTTCTCTTGGAGTAAGTGTAGCGACCGATCTTGATGGCTGGTCAAACGTTGACCCAGAAATGGTGAAGAGACGGGATGGAAACGAACAATTAAGTAAGAAAGTTAACTGTTACCTTATGTTCATTCATTCATTCATTCACCCATTCATTCATTCATTCATTCATTCATTCATTCATTAATCATTCTGTTCACCGATCCATTCATTCGTTCATTTAGTTATTCATGTTCATTTTGTCTGTGGGATTGCACCCCCCCCCCTCCTTTTTTGTTTTGGCCTTCCATTTTTAAACATGGGGGGGGGGGGGGACCTACTATTGTGCAGTTGTTTCCCCCTTGCAATAAATCAGGTAATACACACTGAATGAAACACGTCAATAGAGATAATCTACACAGGGTGGGCAAGGACAGAACATGCTCGGTTAACTAAGACATGTCTGTTGTCTGTTTATGTAAACCGATTTCCAGTGTTGCTAAGCTGTCAATAGATCACACTATGGCTGGTATGGAGCTTGATTTCAAAGATTTTCTATAAAACAAAAATACTGAAAGAGTGGTTGACAAGAAGAGAGGGAGCGAGAGAGAGAGAGAGAGATGGGAGAATCAACTCGGGAAGAGAAGAAAGAGAGAGAGAGAAGGTGGTGAGGAGAAGGAGGGAGCGAGAGATAGGGCGAAAATGGGAGAGAGAGGGGGGAGAAGGGAGAGACAGATAGGGGGAAGAAGGGAGAGAGAGAGGGGGGAGGAGGGAGAGAAGAGAGAGAGCGAGAGGGAAAAGGAGGGAAAGATAGGGATATAGGGAGACGGAGGAAGGGAGAGAGATAGGGGAATGACGAAGGAGAGAGAAATGAGTGAAATATGGAGAGAGAGAGAGAAAGAGAAAGATAGGAGGAAAACGAAGGAGGAAAAGGAAAGAGAGAGAGACACAGGGGAAAGTGAGGAGAGAGAGAAGTGGGGAAAAGGAGGAGAGAGAGAGAAAACGAAGCGGAGGGCGGGGGAGAGAGAGAAAGAAAGAGAGAGAGAGAGAGATTCCTATACTGACCTGACTTTGACATGCCAAGACGAATGCATTTGTCGAAGCGACATTTCTGGCAGGATTTTCTCCTAGCCGTCTCCGGCCCGATATTGCACTGACCATTGGTCAAACACACGTAGGGCTCTGTCCGGGCTAGACTGCGCAGGAAAAATCCCTGAAAACCCACCCAGGAATGAAATACAATGTATACTGGGAGGTGTATGTGTGGGGGAGGGGGGGGATAGTTCATATTCGACTATGCAAAAAGCTGGAAATCCCCGGCGGAGCGTTTGTACCTCTTGCTAAAATAGAACACTCAATGATGTTTTTTTTACCGCTCTACCACGAGATCTGAGAAAAGTTGTCACCGATCCCGTGCATTTTTTTTTTTTTTTAATGTCCATGACGGTGAACAGTTCGCAGTGTTTGTACCCCCTACTAAAATTAGATGGGGATTTCTAGCCATTCGCTTGTTCAGAACAAAATCTATTACAGAGTGATAGATGGGACATTGATGGGGCTGGGATGGGATGGGATGGGATGGGATGAAATAAGATGGGACAAGATAATATGGGAGGTTATGCGAAAACTCCTCACGACTAGTGGAGGATAGACAAGACAACAGCTGTAATCCTTACTCATTTCTCATTCTTCACCTTCAAGAGGAACCAAATAGATTCGACAATTTGGAATCTGATTTTTTCCTTTATTTGTTGAATATATTTTTTTTTCATTTATCCATGTGTTTATCCATTTGTGTATTTTTGTGGCTTTTCTTCTTTTTTTTTTTTTTTAAATCAAAATTTAAAATACCAATTCGCAGTAGTTGTTATATTCTTCAAAGCTGTTTCTGCAAAATGATGATACTGATGACGATGATGTGATGGTTATGATGACAACTACAAAGACAGTGATGATGACGACAATGATGATGCTGATGATGATGGTGATGATGATGATGTTGCCCTGAAGAAGAGTCAGTCTGACTTGAAAATTTGGTTTCAACATCAAAAGGAACTTATTTGCATGTGTTATTTGCTTTTTTTAAAATAATTGTTTAGTAAGGTGCCGGTTGGACAGTCTTTTTCTATTTTATAAAATGATGATGATGATGATGATGATGATGATGATGATGATAATCATGCCTACCTTGCAGGCTCCGCAAGAGTTGATACCATAGTGGAAACCTGAGGCAGGTTTCCCGCAGACCTTACAAGGTGGGAGGTTGGGTAACTTTTTCTCTTTCTTTTCCTCAGTCGATCCATCCATCTTGAGGTTTTCTTAGTGCAGTGAGCCGTGGTGAACGAATGAAGATGCTGCTGCTGTTGCTGCAGATGCTGATGTCGATGTTGATATTGATGTTGATGACGGGCAGGCGCCAAAGTTACGATTGCCGTCTGACAATGTGAATGTATGAAAGGAAAAAAGGAGAGAAAGAAAGAAAGAAAGAACAACGGAAAGACAAATAAAGTGAAAAAGAATGAACACAGAAAGACAGAGGGAAGGAAGAGAAGAAAGTGAGAACGAAAGAAAAAAGCAAAGAAATGAAAGAAGAAATGAACGAAAGAAAGAGGAAAAGAGGATGAGTGAATGACAAAGAGAACAAAGAGAGTGAGTAGAAGAAAGTGTAAGGTTGTAAGAAAGTGAGAGAGAAAAAGACTAAAAAAGGGGAGCTTATGGAGAAGGAAAAGATGCAGTATCTAGGCGAGACCGTTGGGAGTATTACGACATAGGAAGAGCTAAGTAAAACATCGAACTTTTTGACGGACAAGTCTGCAATTACATAATGTAGGACAGCTCTACGAAATTATCTCTGATCCTGAATTCTGGCAAATTAATTGTTGTAGATTTTGTGCTGTGACATCACAAATCATGGTGAGCTAAAGGACTGTGGCTGACGAAAGCGAGTTTACCACAGAAAAGACCAAGAACATACCGGTACTGACTAAGGGGAGACTGATGAGATAACGTAATTTCACAATTCGCTCCGTTTACAAATATGGGCCAAAACGTGTATCATTCTCAAGTGGATCGGATGTTTCTGACATGACCTTGACCTAGCCTGACCCAGTCTGAGATTATTACCAGATGGAGCATAGAGCTGGAGAGAAGTACGTCTGTCTCACAGTGTCACGTATTTCACTCTGCAGCACTAGCCAAGAGAGCATTGTTTGATGGGCTTATCTGACAGATTCGGCAATTGTTCACACGTAAGATCTGACAAAATCAGCAAACTTGTTAGCAGTAGCACAACCAACTATTCAATCTGGCATGATGAGGTCGTCTTTGGTAAAACGACATCATTAAAATAGCATCAATCAACGAGACATGATGCGAGGGTTATTTTACAAACAGTGAAGAACCGTTCATTTGTAATTACACGTTTACATTTCATATCGAAGTTTAAGACAGGGCAATGCGAATCAGATACCACAAAGCCAATTACACTTACGTTTATGGCGTTGGAGACGAAGAAAACTTTGATACGTGTTAGATCCAGAGACAGATAGATGTGTTCACAAGCCAATGGCCGATATCTGACTAGCCCCAGCAGAAGACCTCGAGGAGATATGGTGGCAAACACGGTGTGTTCAGCAGACGACAATCTGAAGGGCCACTCCTGCTGGCGTTATCTCTCAAACTTTGGCCTAAGATTGCTCGAGCTGCCTGATAAACATTGGGGTCATGAGGGCATCTGCGAGACAACTCAGAAAAATACAAATTATAAATTATAAATAATTGTCGCTGCAGTAGCTTGTTTGGTGAATCTAATTTAGAACATTCTTATCACATACAAAGTTACTCAAGAACTTTTCTTAAAAAATACATACAGCATATTTTTCTTTTAGTGTAGATTTTCAGTGTTGAGAATAGGAATATCTCGACTTTTAAATAGATAGCTCAGCTTCCTCAGAAGGGGGGGGGGGGGGGATAAAAATTTAGTTTTATTGGGATAGCAATGCACCGCCAAATGTTCCTTAACCTGCGAAAAGTACACACATCTGAAATTATTCTCCCTTATCCAAGAAAGCTATACGTCGGGCTTTTCTACCCAAAACATCAAAAGGTTGCATCTAACCACTCGGCCACGGGGCCTTCTCGCTAAAGTCATTAGAAAAGACTGATATAAATAATAATAATAATAATAATAATAAAATAAAAAAATGAGTCTTGTGTCAGTGATGTAATGAATTTTGATTTCAGCGGAAAGTTGAATACAACATTGGGCCTCGAGTTTCAATATATTGACATTTAATGTGATCTGGTGAGATAGGTGTAGTAATCGCTTTCGGATGAAGCAAACATCGACCTCCAGGGTCATGATGACCTTTACACAACTTTCACACTACAGGCATATTGGTCTGTCACAGAGATCTAACTAATTTGCCCCTTGGGGTATTTTCCCGAACTCTGAAGCTGACACGCATGACATTCAAAATTTAAAGAGAAAGAAAGCCCCCAGATCTTTGTTTAGAAAACAACGTTAAAGCGTTTCGCTAACTCAGGTTTTAAGTTAGTCAGCTTCACAGCTTTTTACACAAACCGTCTTATTTTAACTATTCATGGGATCCATTAACAAAAAAAAAAAAAAAATCCCCGAAAATTTCACTGAATGAGGTAGGCGATGCCCATGATCATAAGGATAATTATGTTCAATCAATCATAAACATGGACAAACATTTGTTGTTCATTTCTTTGATCTGTCTGCCATTTTGACTGAGCTTGGTGATCGCTCTGTCATCTTGCATTAGGAGCATCACTGTGAGAACTATCTCTGATCGAAGGCGTGTCCATTTGCACGGCAGAGTTAATATGTGGGAGGACCTTGTTTGTCGGCACCAGTTCATCAGTGAAAATTTGCATCGTTCTTCGGTGTGAATTGAGACACACGACATCCCCCCCCCCAAAACTGTCATCAATAACAACGACAACAACAGTAACAGATTCTGTAAGGATCTGTGAAGGAATGGTAAAATGACATCCACAAAAAAAAAAAAAAAAGAGAGTCGATGTAACAGATGGCGGCAATTTAGGCTTCTCAGCTTGTCGACATCCGCTTAAAGAGTGAAAGGCGATTCTTACACAAATGGTCAGTCTTCCTCTTCTTTGTCTCCATGTTGTGGAGCTTATCTGTCGGTGCACTAAGTTAACGGTGTGAGAGTACAACCCTGTACTGCTTTGACTAAAGATTCTAACATAATGAAAAACATCTCGGTAAAGCCCAAGCGCATGTTAACTGCGAGGCAAAACATTGTGCGTCCACCAACCCTGTTGCTGTTTCCACACGCACCTGTGGGTATGACAGTCCAAACTTGACTCGTACAGTTCTAGCAAAGACTGTGCGTCCACATCAATGTACCATCGGTGATTGCAGACAAGTAATAATCTCGAAAGACACGCAGTTTCTTTTACGATGAACGTTTGTCGATTAGAGTGCTATCTGTGCTGTGTGTACTAAGACTATTGAAAAGCAAACAAACAAACAAACAAACAATAAAAAAAAAGCTACTGCGTACAGAGGAATGACGGCAAATAATAATAATAATAATTGGAGGGATTGTATTTATCAGAGGAAGAATGTCGATGTAAGTGATGTTGACCATGTGTGTAGATTATGCGGTAGACATTTCCTGCTTACATCGGCTTTGAATGCGTGCCCATTCTAGTCATCGTTTATGTGTGTGTGTGCGTGTGTGTGTGTGTCTGTGTGTGTGTTTGTTTCGTTAAAGGCTGTCAAACTTGAAGGGTTTTCTAACATGTGTGACGTTCACGCTGGACCTCCGGATATTGCACCGTTGTTATCACAGAGAGACCTGGGAATCCACCGACTGTTGAAAAGGCATTTCCAATCCTTCCCATTCATTAAGTAGGACGCAAAGTTTCATCCAGAGATAGTCGTCTAACCTCTGAGCCACGATGGCTCCTTAAAGTTAAGATCCCGTGGGTTTTTCATTTTATCTGATGATTTTTGTGCAGTGGTGCTTACTTCCCTTTTGTCTCAATATGGCAGTGCCTAGTTTTGTTGTTGTTGTCGTCATAGTCGTCGTCGTCGTCGTTGTTGTTGTCTTGAGATTAGATGACCCCATATGGTTAACAATGCCTCAAAGGTGACCTCTGTTTTTGATTTGTCTCCACCTGCCTAGAAATAGCCCAGTACCGATAAGTCTTTTGAAGGCCAGAGATACGATGTAGGTTATGTGTTGTCTTCTCACAGCTGACGTTTTTATTGGACCACCTGACAGTCCAGCTATGGCTCTTTGGGCTAATGTGTGTCGTCAGGAGAAACTTAAATTAGCACAGAAACGGGAGTAAATTCTTGTCCAGTCGTTGTAGGCGTACAAAACAGAACATGCGTAATGGTAGCTGAACTTCCTATTAAAACAACAACAACAAAGACAAAAGAAATCTTTGTAAAATGTCAACCTCAGTTTACTGTCAGATGTATAGGGCATCTCTAGCTTTCTCGTGGAAAACATTGCCCGAAGACTTTCCAGAGATCCTGGGATTAAGCCAATGACAATATTTTCATTTCTGGCTGTTTAAAGTGAAATCATCACCTTTGCCATAAACAGAAAATCACGATTTTTCGTGTGTCGCTCTCACGGACAGAGATAACAAATAACACTGAGTCGTGTCTTGGTCTCCCTGGTACCGCTGTCTCGTGACCATACTTGTGACATGCCCACCAACACAAACGAGGGTAGACTAGCATATGTACATCACAGGGCGAGCAGAACTACATGTACTTATGGGCCTAAATCCCAACCTTTTGTTGCCGTTGCAGAAAATCGCAGTGGGTGAAGAGGCACAGAATGGGGAGAGAGAAAGAAGGCGAGATGGAGTGAAAGGGGAAGGGGAGAGGGGGTTTCGCCGGGGAGAAGTCAAAAGATTACAAACAACAGCTGAAGCACAGAAAAAGCTGCTGGAAGAAGAGATAACAGAACAAAGCCATCAACCAACCAACCAACCAACCAACCAAGCAACCAACCAACCAACCAACCAACCAACCAATCAATCAATCAATCAATCAATCAACCAACCAATCACCAACCAAACAACCAGCCAACCAACCAACCAGCCAGGTAGCCAACCAACCAACCAACCAACCAACCAATCAATCAACTAACCAACAACCAACCCACCAACCAACCCTCCAGCCAACCAGCTGTGCATCATCTTTGGCAGAGACTGCTGAGTCACTCCAGATGGCACTCTAGGGAACTGGAGTGACTGACCAGGGCGCAGCTGTTGTCCCTCTAGACAGAAGGAGCCTACTAACCTACTTGTAATCACGCATGAAACGAGGTCATACTTCTGATCAATTATGAGAATAAAATCTTGCAGAAAGAAAGAAAGAAAGAAAAATTCATGGCGGTGGTGGGAAAAGCCAGGAAAAAAGAAGGGAAAGAGAGAAAGAAGTGAAAGTTCGGGAGTTTTTTTTTTTTTTTTTCTGCATTGGGCGTGCATATGTGAGATAAGGTGAGAAATTCCGTGTGCATTTTACCAGTGTCGCCCCCCCCCTCCCCTCTCTCGGGGGTCCCGGGGTATGTAAGTAGCTCTTTTGCTTTCACCGACAGGTAGTGAAAGCCAGCCAACGGTGGGATGTCTCCCATGGAATGTCATCTTCGACATTCCAGAGGTGACATCTCCTCTCTCTCTCCTTGATACTGTCTTCTGTCTCGCTCTCTTTCCTTTCTTACCGTGTTTGACACAATATAGCCGTGATCTTTGCTGTTGTGCTTTTAACCCCAACACAAACAAACAAACAAACAATGTCGCCTGCTTAGCTCTTTACTCAGTCTTGAGGCATTGGGGCGCTTCCTGGCGAGTTATGTACAGATTTCATCCACCGATCGCTCTTGTGGGCCTGGAGCTGCATCTCATCAAATATTTTTGTTGTCCATTTCTGGATATTGTCCGCCCAATAATTGGCTCTTCTACCTACTGCTGTCTTTGTTTCAGTCCCCATCTACTATTTCTTGTAGCTCAGTATTTTGTCATGCTGGCCAGTATGATCTTTATTAACATTATTATTATTATTATTATCATTATATGACCCGGACATCTCAATTTCCATTTTTTTCTAGTTGTAAGAAATTCTTCCTCGAGAGTTTTGTATTGTCTGATAGTTCACTGGATTTGCTTGTTTGTAATATTTACAGTGTATGTCCAAATGTGAGGTGCCAAAGATGCTTCGGTAGCATCTCATTTCTAGTTCGTGTAGTTTCTGTTACCGCTCACCTCTGTCAACGTCCATGTCTCGCACACATTATAGGAAGATGGTGAGTACGGTACCAGTGTACGCGAGGCTCTGATCGTGTACTTCATGGTGATATTATCTCTCCACACTGGCTTGAGTCTGGCTAATGCAATCATTGTTTGTACAGCTCGTGCAGTGATTTCCGAGTTTCAATCTTTCAGCTTTAAGGATTATCACTCAATGTTTGAACTGCTGCACAGTTTCGGAATTCTTTGGTATACACTGGCATCTTTGTTGGTGTGATACCACCGCTGTTCTTGACCATGAGCTTAGTTAAAAAAAACAAAAACATTTCTAAAAATGGTATCTGAAATATGAATCCATTGAATTATGTAATGGATACTCTAAACTCTTTCTTTGTGATGTTTATTATAAATGTGATATAGGCCCTAACTTTTAGATCTCGTGGATTTAATTTGAGACTGCAGCAGACTAGATCTAGGCTATAACTGATTGCCTCTCGAACTTCTTTTTTCTTTAATTATTTGTTTTTCACCACGCACTTTTTGTGCAGTCGTAACCTTATTTGTCCAATAATCACCGTGAGCTTAGCTCTCCTGGCGCAGTAATTATTGGCAGGACTGCACTGACCCATGCGAACTATTAAGCAAATGAAGGACATGCTCAAGACACTCAGGGGCATCCACAGACTTCCTGTAGTTTCAGATGATTCATTTAAATGTATATATCTGAAAGGATCTGATGAAAAGCTTTGCGATTATATTAAAATTAAAAAAAAAAAAAAGAAAACCAACTAAATTTAAGAAAGAGGAGAAGATATCACTAAAGATTAAGCTGATCAAGGTCAACTAAATTTTGAAAAATAAAATTAAAAAAAAAAAAAAAAAAAGATACGTTTTGATTATATTTTGAATTACAAATGAATAAGACCCCAAGCCTCTTACCTGCTGAGGGCCTGTTTGTTGTTTTAATCTAGTTTTGAACGGGGGGGGGGGGGGGGGGGGGAATTCGGTAATAATGGAAAATCTGTCTCCAAGTTGATAAGATTAAAAGAGAGCTGTAGGCTAATTAGTTAATTTTCCATAGGGGGGAATATATCTTTGAAAGATAGAACTGAACAGTTATATTAACAAACGAAAGCTGCCCCTAATGTTGCTAAATCAGTGGATATTTTTGAGAGTGTGACCCTCAATAACCCCTTCCTTTGTCGTTTGCATTCCTGTCACGATATCTGTGATCATTTCTTTCGCACCTTTCCTTTTTTTTTATGTGGTGATTTAATTAATGAAAAAAAAATCATTGTTACTGATAAATAATGCCACTTTGTGAACGATGAAACTTATATTAAAAAAAAAACAGCACTGTATAAGTTGATACTTTTTCAGGTACGGTATTTATTATTACATGTACTATTCACTTTCTCGATGATGTTATTGTAATTCGGCGAGTTCCTGAAACTACGATGTCATGCAACAAACGAAACGATAACCGGAAGTATAGCATTGAAAAGCAGAATACAAAATTAGTCAAATCTTAGGCGACCCTTCAACCCACAGGAGGTTGAACGACGAAATAGAACGACCTTAAGTGTTCAAATTTGGCTGACGATACTTATTAATCCGCTCTTGAATACTGTCCCTGTTTACGAATTTTCCAGTGTAAGAGGAATGTTTTATGCACTATAATAAGATTAGATCTGACATCAATGAAGAATCAAAACAATGCTTTGGTTTGGTTGATCGTGATGGCTATCTTAGACTATCTAGATCTAGATCTAGAGTCTAGTATAAGTAGATCTAGATCTAGAATCTAGACTCTAGATCTATAATCTAGATCAAGAGTGTATATAAGAACTGGGTCTAGATCTGAAATGAAATTGCATGCGCTCGTGCATCTGAAGAACGTTGAGAAGCTTAGACTAGATTCTAGATGTAGACGCTAAGAAACCAAACCAATGTTCTTCCCTATGAAATTTCAGTTGATGAAATTGCTTGCTTGTCCAGTTAGTATTTTTCTCATAGAGATAGATCTACATTTTTCAGAGCAATGAATACATATCTTTAGATGTCACCAGGCAAGGGGACTATTTTGTTTCTTACTTAACTTGTGCACCAGTTTTTCCTATGTGTATGTTCTTTTGAGAGGACGATCCGTGTTATGAATATCATTTTACAGTGTTAGATCTAGATCTAGCAATTTTTTTTAAATAAAAAATTTGTGTTTTAGGTTTTTGTGCTTTAGTCTTTATGAATTTTCTTTCTTTATTATTTAGATGGAATCTGCTGGTTCCAGATCAGCTGAACAGAGCGTAGATGTGGAGGGAGATCCACCACCTCCTGCTGAACCAGGCGGGCAAAGTTTTGACAGTGCCATGAAATTTGTCACAAAATGTAAATGGCTATAAATTTTGTCAGTTGTATTTTAATATTTAATTTTGTATAAAAGTATCTACAACATTTTCCATCACAAACACTGTTTCTGCTTACAACTATTTACTTAGTTTTTGTGATCATTTCAAAAGAATCTGATTTCTTTATGATATGAGGCAGTTTTAGGATATGTAAAATAATTTGATTTATGTATACAACCACAGTGTGATAACTGAACAAAATGATTTTGATGTAACTATTTTCAAAGTATGTCACTATTTATCATTATATTTTGCCCTGTGATTTTCTGAACAGTGGATCCAACTGCTACTTTTCGTCAAGGAAACATCAGGCTTCATCTATCAGTAGATGCCATCGTCAAACATTCCATGGCCAGTGGACTTGAATCATCGCAGATCATTGCCTTGGTGGAGGTGATTGTCAGCCCAAAGCATAAGTTGTGTGAGTACAGATTAAAACATGTTTGGAGTGTGGCCGAGGTTGTTTTGGACTAGTGGAGGGGAGGCAAATGTATAAAATGAAAATTAAAAATTGTATTTCACTTTTGTATCACATCGTCTGTGAAAATTATGGAGGTGGTAAATTAGTGTCTCACAGATGAAGGTTATTTAACGTTTCATTTGATTTTGCTAGTGATATTTTTCTGTCATTCCCATTTTAAAAACCAAAGCAAAAGACATTTTTCAGATAAAAGATGCTTAGAATCTGATTCATTCTGAGGGTTCTGCTTACGAGGATTTCTTAATGATAAATGTTAAGATTAATTAGTCTTCACCCTGTGTTAGTTTCAACCATATTGAAAGAATGAGAGTTTGGCATCTCATCATCTAATAGATGAAGCTATATTCTTTTTCTTTTCAGCCCAAGCCATTCGCTCAAAGTTTGTTAAATGTCTGATTCCCTCCAGCAAAGTTCCCCAAGAGGCTATTGTACATGTCCTGTCGTGTATAAGTGCCAAGATTTTTGCAAGTCCTGGGCCTACAAATCTGCATGTAAGTCTTGTTCATTAACTGTTTCTTACCTTTAGAAGGTCTGAATATTCACCGGGAACAGTCCAAGTCTCCAACATAATCTTGATTTCTAAACAAGTAGAAAACATGTGTGCACCATTGAAAATGTAACAGCTTCATAAGTGAGAACTAGGAGAATGCACAATATATTTATGCTTACTCTGTATCACAGTGTTCTTGATCATATTAGTGGCGAAGGGTCTTTATTCTTGAACCATGCTTCCCACCAGACAAAAGATAGTTTCTGAGGGCAAAAATGTAACACAAACTGTTTGTAAGCTTAATCTTGTGAAATCCTCGAGAGTATTAACGGAATCAAATGTGTTTTAAGTGAAATTATGTTACACTTTTTCTGTGTAAATATGAGATGAAATATTCCTATTTCAGTGGGCTTTACATCAGACTTGTTAACATAAATGCATATGATGAAATCTGTAGGATCTTTCATCTTAGATTGGTGGTATGTTCAGGTCTCTCAGATTATCAGCTGGCTGATATGCCATTTTCACTCCGATATACTCTACTCCACTTTTTCATCAGAGCTTGCTATTGCGTTGGATTTTGCTGGTCTTTGATCATATTGAAGGCTACGACCAACTTCACAAGCTATATGGTGTTGTCTTCTGTTTTATCAATTCACTGCGTTTGGTAAGTCTCTACACAAATATAGTTTTTATTTTTATTTGTCTCATGCCCAGGGCATGCCCAATGGAAAGTCATGTTGGAAGATTTAGAGTTATGTTCGTTTTTAAGTATTTTGCGATTTAGATACAATAATTTTTGATTTGTTTGACACCAAACAAAAATTCAACCTTTTCTAACTGGGGAAAAAAAAAAAATGGCAATCTGGAAATAATGAAAAACAGCCGTGACTCGCCATTGGATAAAAGCAAGCAGAAATATGGATCAGAATGTGGCAGTGTTAAATCGGATGGTGACCTGATAAAGATACAGCATGAAGTCTGAACAGTATAGAAAATTTCTGGTCTATTTTTATATCTTTGGTGTTCCAGCTTCCTCATGCCTGTCATCTTTTGTTCCTGTTGACCACCAGAAAGGATGTCCGACTATTCAGAGTTCACAAGCTACTGGAACTTGTCAAAGCTGTGGTAAGCCAACTGTTTTATACATCAGTCTGTCATGACAGGTCTTTATTAGCTATTTGGGTCTATGGCTTTATAGGGAAGAGTTATTATGTCTAATTATGTTCTCACTGGAAATGAATTGTGTATAGACATTAACATTTAATGAGAATCATGGAAACCAATATGCAAGGCTTGTTAGGAGCTGCAATTCATAGTCCTACTGTCTTACGTTCTATTTACATCTTTCAACCTCCTGATGGAGGTTATTTCGATCTACTGTCTTTGGTAAAAATAGCTTTGCATCCGTTGGAGATGTGGTTTATGGTGAGTGGGTAAATATGACAGTGATATTGTCCACCTGCAAAGATAAATGATTGAAAATTATGGGCATCGGGAATTGAATACTTATGGTCACTCTGCTACCAGCTGCTATTGATATCTTTCTATTCCAGGGCCCTGAGCCATACATCATGGGTTTGCTGATGATCTACAAAGTCTACTGTCCCCATCTGGTCACCATGAAACTGGACTATGGTCATAAGGTCAGTCCAGTGTCAATAGCGACCACTGTTGTTTACATTATTCATGGATATGGAGCTGGAGAAGAGAAAATTTTTTTTTTTTTTCAGTTTTCAGTTTTCCAAAACAAAATTTCCTTCTTTTAAATTTAAATGTTGCTCTTTCATTATCCATTCAAGGATAAATAGTGAATTAGCAATCGTTTGATATTGACTTCATAGTGGATGGTTGTTGCAGGCACAAAAAATTGACCAGAATGGTGGTGTAATAGGTAAGTAGGAATAGTAAATTTTTGCCAGTGAATTAAATATCTCATAACACGAGTTTTGTGTAGAGTTTTCACAGTTGTAGGATTGTAGTTTTTTTTTTTTGGTTCCATGAAGTTATCTGTATGTATTAAAAGATTTTTCTCTGTTACTGGACCAAGATACATACTTTATATATCAGAATTTCTTTAGCATGTATAAATATTTAGACATTGTTGAACCTGGTTTTCCTTTGCACCTTGCTCTTATATCACTCAGTCTTTGATGTCAATTCATTCAGGTGTTTTTTAAAGCTCACGATGCAGCTTGGAGATCCACTATTGCCGCCATTGCCAGTCGCAGAGAGAACGAGGAAGAAGAGACTCATGCAGACATAAGCAGAAAAAGATCTGCCAGCGAAATAGAGACCAGGAGGGAAAGAGCCAGAGTTCAGACAGTAGGGCTTTGTCCATCTCCTGAGATATAGATTAGTGTTTTGCTGTCAGATCCTACAGCAGTCATGCTCTGTAGTTAGGTGTAAATGCAATGTAGTTCTGTTAACAACTTCAGCTGCATGCACCATATTTCTGAGTTTTATATATGCCCTGTTGAGCCTGAAAGCAGCCTCGAGGTGTGTAATGTTTATGTCCAAATAGAGGAGATAGGACATAGTGGCAGACAAAATAATACACTTCTTTAGATATGCAAAATTTGTGAAACCTGTCTTACTTTTTCTACATAAGAAACTACCTTTTGACACTTTATTCGTATGTCAGTTTGACTCAGTAAGGGATTGTGTTAATGTTTGACATCACGGCTAACTAAGGTTGAAATGATGGCCTTTTTCTTCCGATTTGTTCAGTTTTACAATCTTTACAGACAACATCCACATGAATTATTTGTCTTCACAGCGATCAAAACGACAGAAAACAATGGTTCCTGAGGCCCATGCAGCCTCCCATGAAGTAGAGGAAGAGAAAGATCTTGATCCAGTGGCTCTGCCTGAATCCAGTGACAAAGTTCCGTACACCCAGATTGAATCTTTCACAGGCTTCTTGGAGGCAGTTGACAGAATTGAGGTGACTGAGACACTCTGACAGAAAAACAAATGATTTTATATCTTCAATAGTGGCTTCCACTTCAGTGGGATATTTTATGGTTTGAGAAGTGAAGCGTAGGTGAAGGGGAAATGTTTTGAACTTTCACAAATCTGGAACAAGTGTTCTCAGATCAAGGTTGGATCAACTGTCACATGAAACAAAACACTGAGATGTCATTTCAGCAATCAGACATTACTTGTTTCATGTTTTGCAAACTTTGAGACTTTGCTTTTTTGTGTGTTTAATAACTTTGGAACATGGATTTACATTTAGGTATCAAAACTGTTACATCCAAAGACATTTAGACTTGATAGAGCATTCAGATATTGACTTCACATATTTGTTGCTACTGAGACAGAATATCCAGTATGAACATCACTTTAGCTTCCCAGTGTGATAATTTAGTGGAATAGTATCAAAGTATAGAGAAAGAAAATGCCAGAAAAACACTAATGTTTGTTGAACAAGATTATAGTTTTCTTTTGTGCTGAGTTAATGAGGTGATTGTGTTTGGCGACGGTTTTCAGTGACCTCTTTCTTTGATGGTGGTGTGTATTGTCTACTGTCCCCAGTACCCGAGTCAGATTGCCACATGTCTCAATGATTCCAGACTGCAGCTCTTGTTATCTTGTAACCCAGACCCTTTGGTCATGGCACGGCTTTGCTTCTGGATCCAGCATATGTTTGCTTTCAGTAAGTACATGTGCTGTACTAATGACACGATAAATTGAGTCAGTGTACTAATGACACGATAAATTGAGTCAGATATCAAGCTTTTCTTAGCATTTATTTCACAGTGACCCTTTTTTTTTTTTTTTGTATAAACAGAGATTTTCACCTTTTATAATTGACCTCCGTGTCCCCATAGCCAAAGCCAGGACAACTTGAAAACTTCTGTGACGTATTAAGTTTATAGATTTGCATACAGTAAGTAAAATTAGGACTTAATTACTCATTTTTGAGTAGGTTTAGGTAATGAGCATCATCTTACAGACAGAAATGTTTTTAGCACACGTTTTTCTGTTTCTTTTCTTTTTGTTGTTTTTCTAACTGACTTCATTTTTTGGCTTCATTCAAATTTTAGAATATTCTTTATAAAACCAGTTTGATTCTTAACTCCATATAGAAATTAAATGGGATAGCTCTTGTATTATATATAAGATTTGAAAGATTTAATTCTGACTGAGGTTTGATTCATTTTTCTCAGGTTTCAAAGGGACAGACAAAGATTCCTCAGAGAGGAATGAAAAATTGTTACGCATGCTGTACAATTTCTCTAGGAATGTTCAGGTGAGATCGTTTTTACTTTAAACTATGCTGTCTGTTGTGTACTCGTATGTTGGGAATCGTATGTTGCATTTGCCAAGCATAGAGTGACCACACAGGAAAGAATTATTGTACTTGTCAACCCACTTTATTACACCAAACATTCCTTTACAATGCTACAGACACTGTTAAAACCCAGTGGTGAACGAAAGATAACTAACAGCATCACATCAAATATTTGACATCCACATGACATCACACAAGTAGACATGGACATGACATGTGACTACTGATGACATTTCGGGGGACCTACATTGATAATTAACGTAATTACTAACAATAATAAAAAAAGTACACATTTTCCTAAAGAGGGCAGCAACTAAAGGAAAATAACTGTGTCAAATAACTAAGTAAGTCCCATAATAGCTATCAAAGAATTTATATTCCCTCAGATTTTATGGCCACCTGGCTAGCGTAATCATTCGGTTAGAATTTTGTTTATGGGATGAGGCAAAAGTAATAAGTTAAATATCAGTCTAAAAAAAGGAATGTTTGACTTGACAAGAAAAATCTGGTACAAGTTGGGCTTAGAACAAAAGAAGAAGAGAGAAAGAATCACTGGAATTGTTTTGCTAGGCATTGTCTGTAATGCAGCTTAATGTGGGAAATGGCTGAAAGATTGTCAGCCAGCTTTAACTGGTATCATGCAAAGTGATTGACTTTCACAGAGTTGAAGTTGCTTTCAGTCATTTTTATGCCACATAAACACCTTACATGCCTGTCATTCAGTTTTGTGGAAGGGATTTTGTGTGGCTACAACAGTTGTCTTGTAGCGTTGTTTTCATTGGAGAGAACTCATAACACATGATTGAAATACAGCTTTTGTTTGATACTTTAATTCATAAATGTAACAGTTGTCAAAATGATATAGTTTAATATTATATAAACTAAGTTTAATAGCAATTTTTTTGTTTGTTGTTTTTTTTCAACCAAGCTGTTTCCTTCCTTGGCCAAATACAAGAGATATATAGGGTAGTAAATATTGTTAAGAAAGGAAAAAAAAAAAACACCTTTGCATCTGTTATTTGAAACATTTAAAGCAAAAAATTGTTTTAAAATTATCACAATGAAAAAAAAAAAAGAATATATTTTCCGCACACAATGATTTTTGGAGAATTATCTTTCACTCACATTTTAGGTAGCAAGAGAAAAAGTTATTTTCCCTTTTTCTTTTCTTCATATTGCTAGTCTTTGATAAAGGGAGATAATCTGGCTGACGTGAACATTTGAAAAAGATTGTTTTTATCTTTTACTCATGACCAGAGATACCTGGTCATTTTATAGAGTCCTGTGTGCTCATGGACGAGTGTAATGTTTGTATTTGTTTGCAGGGACTGCCAATAGTGTTTGGGTTTTTGGAGTCCTTTCTGCCCACCTGGAACGGACAAAGTTATGCTCCATTGGTTTACTCCCTCATCCCGTGTATCAAGCCATGTTCTTACAATGGTGGGTGTGTCTGACCATGGCCTGCACCTCCGGATATTGTATCTGCTTAGGAAAAAGAGAGGCCCTGTATAATATCACAATTTGTTTCTGTATTTTAAGTAATAACCACGAGACGGACAAAACAGATGTAGAAATTGTACAAATGATACTGCTTAATAAAGTGGATATGAGGCAGAAGTCTGTTTCTTAGAGCTGAAAGCTTAAAAGCCCACAATTACATTACAGCTGTTTTCATGTTTTGAAATAT
The DNA here is from genome assembly GCA_038406235.1 of Peronia verruculata. Taxonomy (NCBI): domain Eukaryota; kingdom Metazoa; phylum Mollusca; class Gastropoda; order Systellommatophora; family Onchidiidae; genus Peronia; species Peronia verruculata. Next base: position 8,443 of record JBCAUA010556424.1, on the reverse strand, counting down.
GGCACAGAGTGATATATTTTGAATAACTAGTGATGTGTCACATAAAATCCCATGTTGTTTTTTTGGTCCTGAATTCCTTTGGCTACTGATATTTTTTGTTGTTCATACTGTCAGTAATGATACTGATTTTTTGTTTTTTTTTGACAGAATTATATGTGTCCATACTGGAACCTCTGCAGAAAATTTTTTACTCCTCAGATGTTTATTCCAAGGTAAATAGACAATGTTCCGTCATAGGCAAACATATGTCCTATCCAACCCTTTCACTGCCAGAACACATATATATATGCTCATTTCATTGTTAATGATTTGTCTGCTATTCAAATCCAAATATTTTCGTTAGCAGTCGTACTTTCATTTACTTTGATGAAATTTGTAGCAGAGATCGTATTGATGTCTCAGAATTATTTTTGTTGTAGTCTTGGCAGTGAAAGGGTTAATGGTATTATTTTTGGCATTTCATGTTGTATTTAACAATGTGTCAGTATTTTTCCTGTTTAGGAGTCTCATTCACACGTTTATGTGCAGTAAATTCTTTATATTGTTTATTGCTTTGAGTCAATCATATTGAATGAGATGGAGATTTACTTTTCGTAACTCATGTCGCTGTTTGCCCTTCTACAATTAGCTGACAAATTCCATTCCATTCCAAAAAAATGCACAATGTTTCACAATGTCTGTTTCAGACCATGTGTATGAATGCTCTGACAAAGATGATGCAAAATTTTGTGCTAGAGGAGAAATCAGGACAGTTGGCAACAGATGAAGAGTGAGTTTGTTTGTTTGTGTTGGGATTTAACAGCACAATCATGGCTGTATTGTACCAAACACAGTAAGATATATTTGCATGCCAAGAAGAAGAGAGGAAAGGAAGCAGGACAGAAAACAGGAACAAGGAGAGAGAGCAGAGATGTCACCCTGGAATGTTAAGGATGGCATTCCATGGGAGATGTTCCACTGATGGCAGGCTTTCACTGCCTTATGTACCTGGGCCACCTTGGGGAGTGAAGAGTGATTAAATAATCAGCTACATTGACTGAGGACTAAGCTTGAAAAGGGAAAGAAAGAGTAAATAAAGTTCATAAATCTGATGGACTTGTTAACTCATAGGATTATGTTTAAGATTCATCCTTGAACAAACTTACAAGCCTCTTTTTTTAGTTTCGATGCTGTCAGTGCAGATCATGTGTGCTCATTCCCTGTCACTAAGTATTTGCAGTCTTCTACTGAAAAAAAAAACAACCAAAGAAAAACAAAACTTACATTCACTTATCACCTATACAGGCTGGGACTTGTGTGCTATGCCAGGTCAATCCTGTACCTATAGAAGTGTCCACAGACCAAATTGACAACAGACTCACACATCATACTTGTTACTGTAAACATCATACAGAGGTGTAACATGGCACTTGTATTACTACTGTCTTCTATGGCAAAACATCAGGTTTCACTTCTTTAACTGGAACATTGATGTCACCATGGACAGCCTGCCAAACCAGTGTTTCTTTATTGACACCTCTGGGCTGAAATAAGATGATACTCATTGAGAATTATTATTAGAATTAGAAATGAAACTGATTGGGTCACGGCTGACTGAGCAAGATTGTCTCATGCCAGCACGAAAAGCGCGTAGTTGATGTTTTTTGTTTTTGCAATTTTTGTTTCAGGCCAGTTACTGAGGAACAGACAGGGGCAGCTTCAGAAGCTGTGGGAGATGGTGGAGGGGACGGTGCTGGAGTCAGCGGAACTGTTGAAGACACAGGCACAGAAGTTCCGACAGGGCAAATGTTGGACACAGCTTACCGGCTGATCAACTTCCTGGATGTGATGTACGTGATTGGCATCAGGATGGAGGAGGATCATTACTTATTGCAGTGGTCCAGCCTGGACTTTCTCCAGCTGGTGAGTCTGGCTGTACTCAGCTCCTCCCTTTGCCTTTTGTATACCCAGTTACACATTCAGAACAAGTGTATCTTAGACAGATGTACTATTTGTGTAAGGGCGTGAAATGTACTTGAAACTGCTCGATGAAACAAGTCTTTTTTTTTTTCCTGCAAATGTCTGTTCTATTTATTTATGTCTCTGCCCAGATTTAGACATATTAACAAAAACTGACAGGTTTCCATGATGATATTAAAATGGAACAGTCTGTTGCCATCAGGTGGTCAGATAGTCCGAATGGTCTGTTGATTCCTGATGGTCAAAACAGTCTAAAAGCTCTTGTTTACTACCTGGTGTCAAAGAAGTCCCAGTGGTCTTTTGCTACCAGGTGGTAAAAATAAAACTCTGTTTTCTACCAGATGGTCTTAATATTATAACTAAATGTTCCAGGATAGATCTACATAAATGACCCCTACAGTAGAGCAGAGAAAAGTCAAATTTCTCGGTGATTGAAAAAATGTGTTTGAGATTTCCGAACCATTTTTACTGTGCAATAGAAGGATTTCTAAGTGGACATAACCATGATACAGTGATGTGGTCTGATCTTAACAGTATGCTGGGAATTAGCGCCCTTCAGTTCATGTGCATGACATCATCCATGGTCTTTCAGACAGCGCATTTTTCACCACATTGCTGTGTGTGCATGTGATGTGGGCTATGGTTAATACTTGCAATACAGACAGCATGTGTAGCCTACTCCACCTTGTTCTGGTGATCCATCTTCAATGAGGCCCAAATTTAGACCTACACTATACACTGCCTACCCCTACCACCGTACCACCCCCGCACACCTTTCCCCTATCATCAGCAGCCTGAGGCAAGCAAGATGAGACAAAAATGGGCCTAATCAGACATTCTGCTGCTTTGAGATCCGGTAGATGATGAGAAATTGTTGAAGAAATCTATGTTCAGAGTTTGAGAAATGCGTGTTACCAATACAAAGAAAAGTAAAGGGAACCAGTAACAACTCCAACATATCTGTGAATTTGAAATTTTTGTTTTTGAGTTTTCTGTGCTTGATTGTTAAAATCTCATCATACCCCAACATCTAACCCTAATTACAATCTTCCCGAAGTAACTTGGCCAGGCATAAAACTTCCTTCCCTCCCCTGGAATCTAGAATCTAGATCTACAATGCACAATGGTCCCACTGGACAACAGTCCATGCATAGTAATGTTCATGTTGTTGGAACAAGAGCCTATGCTGTAAGATGATTGTGTACGAGCTGCATGTCACAACATTGTGAGCTATTTTGTAAGAAAAGTTCAGTGCCAAGTTTGATGAGCTTTACTTTGATCAGATTGTCCCACTGACATTGCAAGGGTTAACTTTAGAGAAGATAGGGGAGATAAAAATACTGCAGGTGATTAATCTGTGGTATAATTTATTAACATGATTCAGTCAGTTTAATGAACTGTCTCAGACCTCAGAGATTTGCCAGAAGTACGACATTCCTCTGGTGTGCCTGCCCATGCGACTGATCCATCGTCTCCTTCTGTCCGACTGCCCAGCCATCCTGGCCAGACTGTGTGGGATCATCAACTTGTAAGTTTTTGTATGTCAGTCCATGCTGTCACATTAGCCCATCTCATACAAATGTTTGTCTAAAATTTTTAAAAAAAGGTGACAAAAACTGGCTGCTGTGAAAAAGAAGATTGGTTGAGGGAAAAGTTGTAAATTATCCAGGTTGAAGTGTGCAGAAGTTATAGTCATCCATTGCTGAGGTTGTATCTGACACAAGTGCAAACATCTTGTATGTGTTAAAACTGAGGACAAAACTTTCATAAATGTCGCAACATTCTAACATGTTATAATGGTACGCTTATGAAGTTTTAAATAACCGGTGTTACTTTTGATCAATGTCATGTGTCACAATTTTACAAGTTGTTTCATTTGTCTCCGAAAGTTGACAGTAACTCCAGGGTTTGCAGCCAGTTTTGAGTATATCTGAATGACATGACAGAAATAGCATAATTTTTTTTTTCCCAGATTTCGAGAAGCCTTTGTTACCCTGAAGTCCAGGAAACAGAATGTCCTGTCTATTACCTGTGACACCATCACTCAGCCATTTGACACCCCAGCCAACACAGGCACAGAAAAGTTTAATGCTTTGCTTCTTGACGTCCTGGGGATGCTCTGGCAGGGTACGACCTTACAAAGTGTCACATTAGCAATCAGTTCTTGTTGATATGGTGGTACCTGTGTAGAATATTTGAAGAACATTTGAAGTAACACATGAGTACACACTCACAAGATTTTGAAAACAGAACACAAACAAGTGGTATTTTTATGATGTGTGGTATATGGCTGGTCACTCTCTATCTGTAGCATAATATACCACAGAAATAACAATTATCATTCATTAACTAAATCAGTGATAATAAATCTAGAGGTTGGCTGGCTTCAGTATCAGGATATGTATTAGTTTTGACTGATCTGCTCTTTAAATCTTGACTGGGAAGCAGTTTTTCAGTCAGTTCTGTCGAGATGAAAATGTCCAATAATACTTACCTTTTATGACATTTTCTACTGAGTGTGCCTTGAGTATGTGAACCTGAACCGTTTGGTTTGAAGTTTTTATTCATTTTCACAATCTATATGTGGGATCTCTTTGTCAGTGGAAATGTGATATAAATCACCATCCATCGGTGAAATGTTTTGCTTCCAGGTCGCATGTTCACGGACAGAAAACATAAATACGAGTCCATCTTTCGCTTCCCAATCCCATCACACCTAGAGGGCAAACTGAGAGATCACGCACTGACTCTGTACATGGGCCCCGCCTTTGTCGGCCTGGCGTACAAGTTCCTGAAGGAGGTAATGAATGTCAGAACAACTGCATTGATAATGTCATCCAACATCTCCTCATCAACATTTCTTTCCCCGTCTCCTGATAGCTTTCTGGTCATTTTCATAAAATGTATAATTGTTTTTGTGTAAAGATGTTCCATGATTTTTTGCATATTCTCGTATTCCATTCTGTAAAGAATGATTCAGGTTTGCTGATCCATGATCTAGTTCTTTCTGGCAATATAGCCAGGAGATAGTGGAAGAAGCCAAAATGTTGAGCACTGTTTGGTCTGGCAAAACTACATCATAGATCAACAAGCAATAGTTTGAGCTATTGAACATTCTTGAACATTTATAAGGGAATTTGTCCTATTTATTATTATTTTTTTTTTACACTAAGAACATCCTCCCATATAATATTGGTTCTCTCTTAGAGTCCATAAATACACAGTGAGTTTGGCAAACTATTCTTTGAAAAATCATAGCTGAATAATCTGTTATAAGCACTGAAAGACTCGTTTAGGTTGGTAGTTTTTTTACTCTTTCTCTTAAACTTCAGTGGGAATATTTTGTTTTATTCACAGACACAAGATGAAGGAAAAAGACTTCATCCATCACAGATTGAGGTAAGTGAAGTTTAAGAGAGATTTCTTGTGTGGTTGAAAGGTCCTGCTGTTTGCAGGTTTTAGATAGCTGATTGTTGAGCTGATGAGAGCAAAGTAAACTTCGGAACTATTAGAGGACAACTGTTTACCTCCTTTATTTGACAGTAGACAGACCGACATTACTGGATATGAAAAAAACAAAACAAAAAAAACCCCCCTGGATTTGATATTATAACCTCTGGCCTTGGTAGTTGACATATTTCATCAGCTCATCTAGACTGTGAGAGTGTGAGACAGGGATTTCCTCAATGTATACTGAAATGATCATGCAGTGAAGTGATCAACGTGATTTTTAACTGGAGACAGAGAGATTGTATAAAACTGACAGCAGCGTCAAACTTGAATGTTAGATATCACAAGGCATCATAGTTTGGCTACACCCTGTTTTGCCATACTAGTTTCTGTCTTTGTCTCTCAGTACCAAAAAAAAAAAGTCTTTGGTTGTGGTGTGAATTAGTTTTAGTCTTTCATACAGCTAAGTGCAAGAAGTACAAATAGCATACCTTACTTTTTTCTTCTTCAGGCATGCAAGGAAACATATCTGCATTTCCTGGACAGAGAAAATTTCCCAGAATTCATGCAGTTGGTCAACATGAACATCAAACGTCGCAAGAGCCAGAACTGATCAGTGGGAGTTGTTGTTTTGTCAGTGAATAGGTTTAGATTCTGAGAACAGCTGTTTAGTTGACGTGTGAGAAGACAGCAGAAATAAATGGTTTCTTTATTTTTGACATGGTAGAATGTGTGCTGGCAATTTGTTCCTATACTGCTTTTGTTACACACATGTCTTCAAATGTATCATGTTCTTATATCCAAATTCATGTGAAGAATATTCATAGGTACCGTAACTCTGTTTTGCACATAATGTTGTTACATGTATTTACATAATGAATGTTACAATTAATATTATAGTTTGAGCTGAGTCTGCCAGAACTATGAATGAAAATTTATGACTTTGCTTGTTATCTGTTTCTATGTTAATTCACTTGAGTTTGGACTTTTCATAGTCAGCAATTTTTGAGAAGTGAATAAATCTACAGTACACAAACAGTTTTACACATCACAAGGTACATGTAAATGTTTACATATGCAATTTACTGCTGACAATCTATAGAAACAGCAATTTTTGCCAGCAATTTTTGCATGAAGAGAAAAACATACTTGTATCAGATTTAGTTATGTTGTTAATATTTTCCAGTGATGACCAAAATTTACATGGACATAGAACCTTTTTTAAATGTCAGTTTTCTTTGTCTCCATTACTAACTACAACTTCTGGGGCCAGATCAGATTTGTCATACATGTAATTCAGTCCATCACCAGAGTTCCTGGGCATAGAATCAAAAGGTTCCATTTGCAAAAACCCACTTTTGAGAAAAAAGGCCTCCAAGTTCAGGGTTCCTATTTACTGGGTAAATGGAAGATTTTATCATTCAGTTTTTAAATTTGTTGCCATATGGTACATAACCAACGTCTTGCATCAGTCAAGAATCAATCAGGATCTGCTCAGAAAAACTTGGCCTAAATGTAACTCACAAAAACAACCTGAAACAAACAAACAAACAAAAAATGATTGAAATAGCCTGAATGTGATAAAACCTTTATTTGGACTTTTGTAGTTTATTCACATTCACAGCATCTTCTTTATTCATGTTCACAGCATCTTCTTTATTCACGTTCACAGCACCTTCTGTCTCTCTCATTCTTCTTTCACTCTAGCTGTGCCCAGTCTCTGACTGACTGAAATATATGAGAGATGGGATTTTATGCATTTTCTGAAATTCCCCTCACAATTAAAGAGTGTAAACTCAAACACATCTCCCAGCTGTCTGAGCTTAGGTGTGGACTTTCTGATAGCATTAACATTTTCTCTCACTTAAGGACATGAACTGTAACCCATATATTATATCATGTACATAGTGTATTTTTGGTTTTTACTGTTTTGTTGAAAACTATTCTGCATTAAAATGATTTGGGCGTTCACTGCTTTGTATGTGAAAGTGGATATTGTATGTACAATGTATATATATTATGTAAATACATGGATATATATAGACATACATGTATTGTTTATTTGTACCATGTGTGTTATGTTGTACAGTGCTGTGTTTGTCTGTTTACCCATACTTCAGTTTCTGTGGGTGTGGTTGTGTGTAAATGTATGCACCGTAGCCGACCTTTTCAGTGTGAGTGTGTACACCAGTCTTTATGTCTGACCACTGACCACATGACGTCTATCAGAGTGTCTCAGCTGTTTGCCATCTTGGCTTCTCTCCAATGTCTCTGGGTCTACCTTACTGTTCCTCTCGCTGTCCATCAATCCATCCATCCCCTATTCCATTCATCCATCCAACTGTCCATTTGTCTATCCATCCAACCCTCCATCCTTTCATCCATCCATCCCCCCGTCCATCCACCCATCCGTTAGGCAGTCCATCTATCCTTCCACTGACCCCATACGTCACCTCTGAATACATGTATACATGTATTATTTATATATATATATATATACATACATATACATGTCTATTCCCTTTCTGAGGAAGCTCGAAATAAGGCTTCACTTTTGTTAAAAAAAATAAATAAAAAAGGATTATTGACTTATGAAAAGATCAAAATTGTTCTATTCCTTCTATAACTTTCCATGCAGCAGTGTGTGCAAGATGGCATGAATGCTACGATATGATCAAATGACTGGTCTACAAAATCTAGTGACATCCAGTCTTTGCCTGGATATAAGTTCTGAACGTTAGAACATGTTGTGTACAGAGGCTGAGAGAGGCGCGTTGTGTGGCGTCATCCTCATCTAGAAAACAATGCAGAGCCACCAGCTGTTTGTCTTTACGAGGAGATAAACAGAAACAGATAAATGATAGGTAAATACTAGTGAACACACAGGCAGAGGAGATAAACAAGACAGACATAGATAGTCAGACAGACCCAGACAGACATAGATTAGATAGATAGATTAGATAGATAGATAGATAGATTAGATAGATAGATAGATAGATAGATAGATAGATAGATAGATAGATAGATAGATAGA
>JBCAUA010556313.1:0-16535 GCA_038406235.1 Peronia verruculata | reverse complement strand
AGATAGATAGATAGATAGATAGATAGATAGATAGATAGATAGATAGATAGATAGATAGATAGATAGACAGATATACATGCAAAAAAATATAGTAGTAAAACAATGAGTTACAACGTGAATGAGTGAGTAAGTGTGTGTGTGATTCGGCGAGTGAGTGAGTGAGAGTGATTGAGTGAGTGAGTGAGTGAGTGAGTGAGTGAGTGAGTGAGTGAGCGAGAGAGTGAGTGAGTGAGTGAGTGAGTGAGTGAGTGAGTGAGTGAGTGAGTGAGTGAGTGAGTGAGTGTATTAATGCCCTATTTTCTAGCCTGTTAATGGGCACACGGGAGGTGCGGCCAAATGGACAAGCTGAACTAGACAGAACAAGTGGGCTAACGAGGAGTTCATTTTGTTCCTGACTGGCTGCTCTGCAGTTGTTGACCATGATCTTCATAATTCTTGGTGCTGCTCATAGTTTTTTTTTCTTTTTGTTTTTTCTGTTTTCTTTCTTTCTTTTTTCTTCTTATTTTTTATATTTCAAGTTCCTCAGTTATCTCGGGAGAATTTCGACCCACTCAAGTCATAGCTTCATGCTCCACAAGGCAGAATGTTGGTCGTGCTGGTAGTGTGGTGGTAGTGGTGATGCTAGTCATGGTGCTGGTGGTGGTGATGCTGGAGATGGTGCTGGTGGTGCCGATGCTGGTAGTGATGTGATACTGGCGGTGGTAATGACTGTGGGTTGTGGTGGTAACGGTTGTGGTGGTGGTGGTGGTGGTAATGGCGATGTATTGGTGGTGGTTGTGATTGTTGTGATGGTGGTAGGAAATGTAGAGGTAGGTGTGAGAACAGGGGCTGCAGTTGTAGCAGTAGACGCAATAGTAGGGCTACTTTTAGCGGTAGATAAAATGCATGCCTTACACAGGACACAATGGTAATATTAGCCATTGTAAGTGCAGAGATAACAATAGAGTGTTGCTGTTGTTGTTGTTGTTGTTGTTGTTGTTGCTGTTGCTTTTGTTGAACTGATTTCCGTTGCTGCTAATGGCGAGGGCCAGAGAATGGGATAGAGGAGAGCTGAAACACGGTGAAAAAGAGAGACGAAGAGAGAAAGAGAGAGAGAGAGACAGAGAGCTAGAGAGATTAGTTATCTTATAAAACGGAACATGAAAACCTTTGAGTCCGTGATACTGAGGATCTCATCAGGGGCCATTTGACAGAGCAAACCTCGATCTCTGGCAGAGCAGCATAGACAACAAATCGCCGACACACAGATTATTACCGTCACGAATGTTGTATTTCGCGTACATGTTTGGCTGAGCGTTCACTCTCTGTAGCCATGCGATTGCAAGATTCCCCCCCCCCCTTTTTTTTTTAAACAAGCATAACCGCATTTAAAAAAAAAAATGTCCACATTACTTAAATGCCGTTCGATTGATATTTGACGATGTGAAGAAATGTCGTAAAAGTGGCAGAACCGAGCAAGACGCAAAGAGAGATAGAGAGAGAGAGAGAGAGAGAGAGAGAGAGAGAGAGAGGGTGAGTTACAGAGAAAGAACGACAAAAAGGGAGATCTCAATGGTCGCAGGGCCTGATATAAAAAGAATCGGGCCAGACACACTGTTGGCAGAGTCTTCATAGTCAAACCATTCCTGTAAAATGATGATGATAACAGATTCGAATATCCTGCACTTCAGAAATATCCATCAGCTTCAATCTGTGAGAGCTTGTATCCGGGGCTGTTTGTCTATACACACAAGACAGACTATCGAATAAGTGCCGGTTGACACTGATTTTTTTTTTTTTTTTTAAGGCGATGAAAGACGATAGTAGAAATAATGACGATGATGATGATGGCTGAGGATGATAATGATGAATCATAATCGACGAACCAAGTGGGCTCGAAAAGTTGGCCCGCGAGTTCAGTTTCTTTATTTACTCAATACTAAGTTCTTTTTATTGTTTTTCAACTTTTTGATGTATTTGATGAGTTGCCGGTGGACAGCTGTCTCATTTTTAAGACATTTTTGTTAATTGATGATGACGTTGATGGTGAAGAGCCAAGCGGGCTTGAAAATTTGGCAGAGAATTGATCATCACAATCAAGTTGTTTATAGACCTCTAAGTTATTTGTTTTTCTTGAATTGTTTTGCTAGTTGCCGGTCAGACAGTTCTATTGTATTTTACAAACTACAAAATACAAGGGCTAGTCTCTTCTTCCTTGTGTCTGACAAGTTCTTGCTATGACCCAAGAATCAGCCCGACCTCACGTGATTCATGCAGCCAGACTGGAGAAGACAGACACCTCACATTCTGACAGAATTGTCTTTTCAATCTGAGGACAGTCCTCCACTTTTTGCCCTCTCTATTGATTTCAGGTTATTGGCCCTCTACTCTCTTCTGTTTCTGAGTTGTCAGTTCAATGGCCAGCAGTTAATTATTATTATTATTGCTATTATTACTATTATTATTAAGCGTTATTATTATTGTTAAATTATAAAAACAACTTAAAACTAAGCAGACTGCCTAATCGGCAACTGATCAATAAATACATTAAAGAGAAGCAAATATCAATATGATCTTGATAAAATAGAAATTGGACATGGCAGTTTTATTATTACTATCAGTTTTTTTAATATTATTAGTAGTAGTAGTAGTAGTAGTAGTAGTAGTAGTAGTAGTAGTAGTACCAGTATTAATACTATTATTGCTACAAGATTGCTATTACTTTAAACATCAATTTAAAACAAAAACAAAAAACAAAACAAAGTAGAAAACAAAGAATGCTATGACAACAATGTTAAGTGAAACAAAATTCTCTTCAGTCAGAGAATATTTCTCTCTCTCCGTTGGCTCTCTCTCTGATTTCTCTCGGCAGACATTTTCATCAGTCTAGTTCTTTCAGCGGTTCGCATATTGGTACTTTTCCTCGATGGCTCTCTAGTCTCCAGCGGACAGACAAGCGGTCAAACGGCAGCGTTTAACGACCAAAGCGAAACGAGTATAAACGTAGAATGGAATGACACCCGCCCCGATTTGTCTGGTTTCTTGGATAGCCCGCGATTCAGTCGTGTTTCTTTCTTCCAGCTTTCCCTACTATAGCTGGACTGGTTCAAACGGCCACTGACTTGCAGCTATTAGGTATTTTAAGCAAAATCACATGACCTAGGAAACATCGCTCACATGTGGCTTTGTTTATATGATCTGACAGGTCTGAGAACTCATCATTCGTCCAGATTTGTCTGCCATGCGCAGAGCAAGTAAACAAAGCCACATGTCAGCGATGTTCCCTAGGTCATGTGATTTTGCTTAAAATACCTTATTAAGCTATGTATCAGAAATGTCTGATTTTGAAAGCCGCTCAGATCTTATTTGACTAGATCAGGGGTACCCAACATGTGCGTCGTGACCCCTATATAATAGGGGATCCCAAAGTCTTGGCAGGAGAGTCGAGGAGCCTTGTTAAAGGTGGCTTTGATAAAACTTCAACTCGATTCGCAGATTACCTGCCCCTTCCAAAGAGGGACTTGTGTAAAGGGAGATCATTTTGACCAGCCCTATTACTTCCCTTTGCCAGACAAAAGCGGTGGTTAGCTAGCAGTTTCCGTATACATCTTCTCATTCGAAAAACTGATCACCAAATCAAAATTTGATGAAATTATAACAATAACAAGAAAACATTCTCTTTACATCAAAATTTTTCTGGAATTTTTCATGGCGTATGTTTCAAGCAAAGGGCGTAAAAGTGATTTCTTTTCCTCTTTGCAATACTTGTTCAATCCCTCTTTGTCTGGTAAAGGAAAGTAATAGGACTGAGCACAACGATCTCCCATTACATCACCAAACTTTACTCCCGGGTTTTTAAAATGGCTCAATCTCCGTTGACGTCGCCATGCCTAATATTTATCAGACAGTATCAGACACCGTTTCCTAACTCAGCCGCTTCATGCTTAGACAAGAATGCTGGAACAAACCAGTGTTCACTGGACAAAGTCAGACGCACAAGTTCAACATCTTTTCGCAAACCGGAAATGCACCTTAGAAAAATGCAGGAATCTGGGGTCATGGGTCACATGCATGCATAATTATACAAGAGCGGTTCATATCACTTTGCACCCATTTATGACATAGGCAGCTTATAACTGATTGTAAGTGTGAACTCTGATAATGACCAGCCAGCTGCAGAGACCAATTGTGTGACATCCCATTTTATGGTATACCATGCTCAATCTTCCGCTCACTCTCGTATCTATATATGAACCATCGATTTGCCAGAACGCTCAATGACTCATGTCTAACACTCACTCACTCATTCATTCATTCTGATGGCATCTTTTGTTCGAGTCCTCAGCCCGCTCGGATTGCAAATCTGGATCATCGACACGTTTTGACGCCAAATGAATTACTCATTTCTGAATCTCACCCATTCATCACCCTCATTTATTCCGAATTTTTAGATTTTTAACTTTGATACACTGGCTTCTCCAATAAATGTACAGGTACCTTGAATGCTTAAGACAAGTATCATCTAATAATCTGCCTTTAATCTGCACTCTTGGTTTCCCCTAGGCTAGGCACCGCTTTAATGCCACAGATTTGACCGTAATTAACCTTACCTTATCAGAACTCCACTCCACTTTTTTTTTAAAAATCATTATTATTATTATTATACAAATCCATCTTTTAATCTATGCAAAAGATATAATTGTGGTCGCATACCTTCTTGTTCTCTCTGACAATGTACATTCACGATTGTTGGCAACAATTTAGTTGACAATGACGAGGCAAAAATGCCTATCTGACGCCTCTCACAAGCTGTCGAGATGTACAAGCCCGAGATGTCCCACCCCAGGACGCCAATGTCTTGTATGTGTGTGTGTGTGGGGGGGGGGGGGGGACCACCCTGATTTTTAATTACGACCTGAATTACGATACGTCTGGCAGCCAGTCGAAATGAGACGCATGTCGATTTGTCATTATATGCTTTTTTATTTTTTTTTTTTTCGTATCATGTAAAAGCTTATTCCAGATGGCGAAAAAAATTCTGTGCTAGCTTTATTCTAGCCTAGAGATATTGAAGTTTAAAGCGACAAGGGCAGATCCATCAGCAATTATACTGATTTTCTGCTACTCCTGATAAATCTAAGATCTATTTCAACCGATATTCCTGACATCTCTGGCATTTCAACTTGTTTCTTACTTAAGACTTAATTTTGTTCTCATTTTAGATAACATTCAGTTGATAAATGCTTTTATCCTCTTTCAGCGCCCGGGGACTTCCCGGCCATCCTGTAAAAACCAGCGCGTAAACCCCCCAGAGCCCACCAGTGTTCCACATAATTATGATATCATTTCATTCCTAAAATGGACTGGGTAGGAAGTTTTAAAAATAACGAATGTATCAATACTGGCTTAAATGAAAATTCAAAAGAACTGGTGACATAAGTGCAGCTGAAGAAATACACGCTGGTTTAGCCAGGCCTGAACTTCACCATTATGTGCAGTATAATTGAAAATATAACATACATCACGCACCTCTAAGTATCTCTTGGACGGTAGATGGTTAAAAAAAAAAAAAATACCATGATCTGTAAATTCAAGATGATGGCTTTTGTTGTTATTATAGTCCTAGATCGAAACCAATACTGGTATTCTAAATTACGATACTTTCACAGGACACCTTTTATCCCCCCCCCCCCCCCCCGAGAACTCTGTCTTAAGAAAAGAATGAAGTGCTGCAACAGTGTTTTTTTTTTTTTTTTAAGATTGATTTTATGGAGGGCAAAATACAGTTTTTGTTTCTCTCTATCTTTGCTAGTTTGTTTGATTGTTTTTCGAGCGGAGCGATGGAGTAAGCTGTCTTGTGGGAATAGTCAATTCAAACAATGGATCCCAATATGTCGATCGCATAGGCAATGTGGCTAGATCACATGTCATTGTCATGAAATAAGTTTTAGAAACTAGCAGCCTACTTTCAGGACTAAACAACTTATATTAACTACAGTCTGACTGATTCCATTCAGTGCAAGTCATCAGAATGACTTTAAGGGTGATTCCCACATTGAGCCTATCGGCCATACACAGCCATGGGTATGGTCTGGTCATAAAAATGTCACACCTTCCGTGCTCTATTACCGCCCACATTGAGGCTGGCCAGCGCTAGATAGCCTAACTAAAATGTACAGAATTGCTAGGAGCCATACAGGTTCATGCTGTTCTGCAAGGCAAACAAAATATCTAGATCTATAGATCTCCTATAAATACATACAAAGTATACTCGGTATACTATATGAATGCATTTCGCATTTTCTTGTTGGTAGGTAGATCATTTTGACTTGGTCATTTTACAAACAGATCACAAGCAAAACAACAATAAAAAAAAAAAAAAATGTATGCTCCCCAGTATTTGAATAACGAAAACAAAGAAGGCTTTTTATTAAGGAACGATCGATCGAGATCTCGTAAATGTATAATATATATCTAGCCTACTATTATTGACAAAGGCCGACTGGCGGCCACTTTGCGGGCGATCGTTCACTATTGGAGGCAGAATGAGGTCACACGAGGTCAATTTGCGAGGCGTGTAGTGTAGTGTAGTGCAGCTGTGTGCTCGGCTCGGGTGGGCCGTGTGACCGAGTTTGTGGTGAAAGTTTTGGCGTGAGTCGACAGTGTATAATAAATGATATCGAGCATTTCTTTTTGCTCTGCACGGATGCACAACTTTACACAAACACATTTTACAAAGGGTGTCAACCTAGGAACTTTGAAAACACATAATTAGAGAAAGGATTTTTACCTTGAAATCTTTAAAAATGTATTAAAACAAAGGACTTTTTTTATCGCCAAAACTTTGAAAAATGTAAATCTATTTCAACAAAGGGCTTTTATCTTGAAAATTTTGAAAACATATTCAAACAAAGGGTATTTACCTTGAAAACTTTGAAAAAGTATTTTAACAAACGGATTTTACATTGAAAATTTTGAAAACCTATTTTAACAAAGGGCTTTTACCTTGAAAACTTCCATTCTGAGAGAATGGTGATCTAATTTTTAATGATTCCCTCTTCAAACACATACACGTAGTAAACAAATGGCAGTTTTCAGGTAATGGTGAGATGCAAGAGCTTCAACTTTGTTAACAACATCAAGGAAAGTAATTGAACTGGTGGGCAAGCAAAAAAAACGAAATATGATGAAAATCACTTTGCATCACAGTGTGTTAATGCATTGCTATGTGCTCTGGGTGGCCGTGTGACCGAATTGGTAAGGGTAAACTGTATATATAAGACCTGTATGCGTGAGTGGCCAATGCAATACATGTATCAAGGACTTATGTATAGACCTGATACGCACGCACCGCCTGTAGATCCCAAACAGCTGACTCCACAGAAATTTCTGAATGACTAATGGTGTGCGAAGGAGATTATAATTTCCGATAGCGTTTCATTTTGCAGTGTTGAGTTCGTTGTTTTTGTTTTGAACTGTCATGCTTTAATTTTTCTTTCTTGTGGGATGGGGTGAGGGTGCTCCATTCCCTTATTCCAATTACATCAATCCCCCCCCCCCCCCCACCTCCAACGTACATGTACCTCTACAAGTATCAGTTCTCCTATGGGACCACAGAAAAGAAAGAAATAGACATGTACGGCCAAAAAAAAAAAAAAAAGAAAAAAAAAGTCTCAATCAATATTATGACTCATGGGTAAGAAATTCCGATTGACTATAATTATTGATTCAGGAAGACACAGCATAGAATGGCGACCGTCCATTTGAAGGGCTCAATAGAAAAACTCGTGATGTCACATTTACAGACTTTTGAGAACCTGAAGTTTGCCAGCTTAGAGTGATTTACTGTTGACAATTATCTCTGTTAAACCTGGTGTGTGTTCAAACTGATCCATTTTCCATCATCTACATTACAAAACTGCAAGAAACCCCACAATCGGCTTATGGACTCGAAAATGGCCGAATGAATCCATGTGGAATTTTGCACACAACATTGTTGCATATGGATCTGTGTTTCTATTCTACGTACATAAACCCCAAAAAAGGGTATTATCTTTGACGTTATTCTACAAAAGCGATAATAACTGAATAATAAACTCGCGAGGCTGGTTGATCCGAATTGCACGTTCGATAGTAAGACGGGTTCAAAAACACGTTTTCTTTGTGCAACATTCAGTTCAACCAACCAAAATATCAACATCGCGGTGCGCACGCTTGCCATATGCTTTAAGTCGCAGTATCTAAAAAAATCTCCCATGGAAGCCGCGGGGTTCGCTTCGAGTGCGAAAAAACAAAAATAATAATAATAAAGTATGACGATTGTACCGAAATAATATAAATAAATCTGACGTTCTAAAAATTTCTAAAGTGGACATCACATTTTTTTTTTTCCCCCCAATGAACCATTTATTTACTTTGTAATTTGAAAGCTCGTGTTTTTCCTCTGATCTCCCATCCCTTATCCCAACCCTCACTTTCCCTCCCTCCCTCCCCTGCCCAGAAAATCTTCTTTCTCGTACATAGCTGAGCTACATATCTACATACTTTGACTCATGTTGTATATAAGGTCGTAATTTTAATAGAAAGATTACTGACTACGTTCATCATAGCAGTTCCCTCCAGTCCCTTATCTGAATTGCAGATACTCATAAGAACAAAGAAATCACACACAAAATAAAATTGGCAATCCATCCACAGCCACTGAAGTCTGAGGCCCCAATCATTACCATATTTTTAGAGATGGGATCAGCACGCAAAGAGACAGAACATTCAGCATGAAATATTTATCATTTGTAATCTGATTCATTCAGCCATTTTTTTTCAGCCACCTGAGTTACTTCACTTTATCAAGAGCCAGGGGTATAAAACAAGCACTATAAAGAAGGGGGGGGGGGGAATCACACATTCTCTTGATATTTGAAACGCATAGAGAGCCAACAAACAAAAATATAGATCTTCATCAAATAGTGAAGTTTTTAAAACTTTCTGTTGCTTGTGGTTTCAAATGATATCGGAAAAAGTGATTTGTACACTTTTTTTGTAAGCGTCTATTACACCCTGGAGATCAAAATGCCATATTAAGACTGCTACTGGAGGAGTTTTCTTTAGATAATTTTATTTCTCAATCCTGAAATACAGTGATAGGCAGTTTACACAATTACTTCTCTATCCAAGTGTAAATTACTTGGTTACTAATAATGCATTGAGTACATGAAATATTGCTACAAAACTCAGGAACGAGAACTTGGGAAGTGGAGAAATGCAAACGAGGTTTTTCAGAATTGATCACATTTGTGTACTGAGTAATAATAATATGCTGATTAAAAAATTTTATACTCTGCGCATGGAAGGCAACACTTGACGAATGAATGATTCCTCAGTCATGTGACCTCGACATACCTCACTGTACTAAGGGATCAGACTCAAAGTTTAAGAAAAGGAAGGTTTTTGTTACAGTCTCTGCGTTCTGATATCAGTGAAGTTAAGAGTTGCAGTCTCTGTGTTTTGATATCAATGAGGCACACATGTTTTTCATTCTTGTACATTAGTTCTTTTCTCTGGGACAATGGAAGGAAAACAGCACAAGAATATTAAAGAAAAAAAAAAACACTGAAGAAGAAATTGACTAAAAAAGCACTCTCCACTGTAAGATATCATAATGCACTTCTACTTTTAAACTATACATTCTAAGTAACAGTTTGATATACTATAAATTTTATGATCAAAGAATTTATTTAACCTGCAAGTTATGTGGTGACCAACTATGAAGCATCGAGTACAGATGTATTTAAGGACAGGAAGAAATGCTACTGGTACCGTACAAAAGTTTGCAAGACTATCATTGTGCTGTCTATTTCTTCAATGTCTTTAAAAAAGACCCCCCAAAAAAAAAAAAAAAACTGCACACATACAAAAAATATCAGCTCCTAGTTTTATCCATACCAAATCAAAAATGCAGTCAAAAACTCCAGTTTTCTTCAAACCTAAATCAGTCTGAATCAGTGTCCAATTTGCTTCTCAGGTTCACAGAGTATAAAAGTGAGTGAGCTTATAATTTTTATTAATTCATAGCTGAGTAGAAATGCGGGTGACATGGATACCCAGCTGGCAAAGAGAGGGAAAGGTGAGAAATCCATAGAATCAATCAATACGAACCAGCTGCTGTACATGATCATGTTGGGGACAAATTGACAGAATAACACAGCAGTGAACCAGAGGACACATCAAAATCATAATGACAGCTGACCAGCAGAGATCCAATTTCTGTACACTCTAGTATTAGATACCATAGATTTGAAATACAAAAAAAAAAAATAAAATATTAAATTAACCTGTAATAGATCTGTGTGTCGGCAGCTGGAATGTCAAAGAGAGGAATGTCTGAGAGAGGACAGGATGATTTAAACACAAGAGCTAAGACAAAAGAAGCTGTCACATTCAGTCTAGTTGTGTGTGAATGTATGTTACATGTAATTATATCAATTGGCTATGACATGCATTTCCTTCTCAGAACAGAGAGAGTGGTTCAAATAGGAGACATTCTATTATAACAGCAATCTTTTTTGTTATAAAATTATGTGTGCATGTTTCATAAAGTGTTAGCAAATGAAGGGGGGACATATGTTTTCCCTAATAAGTGTCTTTACATGTTCAAGAAAATGTTTAAATCATGTGTATAATGTACCTATGAAGATGTGCTGGTGAATGCATTTTGGACATCAGATGGTTGCATGAGCATGTGTCTTGATAAAAGTAAATTTGATTCACAAGTGTGTATTTGCAAGTGGTCATGAATACGTCTGTATGCAACACGGTTGGGGTGGGAGCTACAATTGAGCAAAAGATAATCTGATGGGAACTTACAATTTCCTCGGAGTTGGCCAGGTAGACATGGCACTGGAAGTCTGCGTTGAGCTGATATCTGGTCAAGTATGCAAAGCAGCGGGGATCCTGATGCAGTTTAGCGAATCTTGTCAAACCTTTCAAGTGGTGCTCAAAAAGAGATGATTTTCCTTCTGGGCTGCTTTCTGCACTACTCACATGAAGTGTTTCCCCAACCACTTCGATAATAACTTCCTGGATATTCTCCCTTTTTCTCCGAATCTCTGCCATCACCCATGGTTGCATAGTTTGTGAATACAGGCGATCCATAGAACTGGAACCCAGATACCACACAGAGAACTTAGGTGACAGTTTCTCTGATTCTTTTGCAGGAATCCCTGGATTGCCGGATTCTGCTTTTGCCATTTTCCTAGATTTTATTTGTTTCACTTCACATCTAAAAGTAATTTAATATAAGGCTAACAGTCCCTACCATAAGTTCACCTGAAATATATGGAGCAGTCATTTAAAATGTTTTTATACATATCGATATCCCAAGACAGATGTTTTCTTTTATATAATATAAAAGAGTTTAATTTATCAGCTGCTAAGATTTTTCACGGTTCATATTAATGTTCATGACATTTCATAACACCGCCATTTGAATAAAAATTCATTCGTTGTGTTCTTTTATAGTCATCAGCCAAAATTTATTGACAGCACTTTTATTTGTAGCGTACAGACTACAAAAATGGCTACGTTCAACTGGTCATAGTTAATAAGATGAATAAAGTTAGAGTCTACTTCTGGAAAAACTTAGCTAACTTTGATAGAATCAGTAAATTCAGACATCTGAGTTGATAATATTGAATAAATAGTGAACAAAATAGTTTGCCAAAACTGTGAAAATGATTTCTTAAAAGAAAATATCCAAAAGAAAAGTATGGAGGTGTGGCAGCAGAGTCTACTTGAAGTTTGATAAAAGTTTGCCTGCAACTAATTCCACATCATTATGAATTTGAAACTGAAATTTCAAATATTTAGATCTAAACAAATACAGGAAAGAACTCTAAATTCAGAGATCTAATCTTAGAGCACTTTTCCACAGGCTATTTTCACGAGACTTGCTATGTTTGTGATGATTACTGGTCACATCGTCGATCTGATTCTGAGCTACAAACAGAATATTATTTCCTCCTTTCGATTTCTTGTGAAATTCTATCCACACTGACCTTCCTCAGAGGTTATTAGCCGTTTCTTTCTTCTCCCACCGGCTAAAATGAACTCTAGATAATATTTTACACTGTACTAACCTATGCAATACACGGTTGGATTCTAGTTTGAATTGGAATACAAATTTAACTTTGAAAATCAGCTGACTTTTGAAACGGAATTATTATGAATAGCACATCACCACAGATGATAATCACCACCAATTCACTCCAAATCCCCGTAAGTATCCATGTTCAGTAAAGATGAGCTGCTCTCAGCAAATAATTCAGTGAACAGCGACTCTTTTGCGCTACAACCCAAAGTTCAGTCTTCAATCCCAGCAAAGCTTTGATCATCTGTTTTGCTCCGTCCCTGTCGCACTCTTCAGGGGGAAAAGTTAAGAATAAAGCTAAAAAATTCAACACTTGGCCTTGATCTGTACGTTAAACATCAAAATTAAATTTATGACTGCTTTCAGAGTAATACATATTAGATTTAATTATCTTTATTTAATTCACATTTCATGGGCTATTTATTTTTCTTATTCAATGCTGACATAAGAATATTTATAGCCGATTATTTATTTGTTTCTTTTAGTTTCCATGTGAATCCAAATTTTGGATTCTTCAATGTCAAAATGGCGTCCTCCGCTGTCAAGATCGGCAAACATCTGAAGGAACTACGGTTTCATTTATGTTTGAAATCTGCATCTAGCAAAGGCGTACGGTAAGTATTGTTCACCCCCTCGCCAAGAGGTAAAGGGAATTGGAGCCTGCTCTCTCATACATAAATAGATGTAAGAATTCTGATTTAGATCTGAACTTCATCAATCATGATTGATAACGATACGAAGTGACTTATTTATATTATTTACTAGATAGATCTAGATCTAGATCTAGATATCTAGATCTATACTCCGGTCCCCCCGATAAATAGCGAATTGACTATGAATACGTCAATCCCGCTCATCGGATGTAGATCCACATGTTAGCGTTAGGTTGGACTTCTGCTGGTCGAGGGTCTCATATATATTAGCGTTAGGGAGGACTGTCACCCGCTCATCGGACCAATGGTTAGCTAGATCTAGTGTTAGGGTGGACTTGCGCTGGATGAGGGTCCCAGCAGGTTAAATCAGCGGGATTGTTTTATTATTTGGTATACTATAGTATCAGTCCAGGACCGGAGTATAGCCACGGCCATATATAATCATAATGATAAGAAAATACAGCCCCAGGCATTCGCAGTCACACTAGGCTGAGGCTTAATAATGTAGATCTACTTGTATGGAATCCACCCAAACTGAACTCTGATAATGCAAATTTCTGATAATTTAAATAGAAACAAAACAGTAGATATTTTTTCCTCTTTGTGCTCATTAAATGCGTCTCGCATAAATCGAAGCCACCGTCATGAGTTTCCTTTAAATCGAATCCGTCAGCGGCGCCCCAAAGGTAAAAATCAGCTTTTTTTTCTCTCCGCGTGGTTCCCACCCTACTGGGAAAACTAAGGAGACAACGTTGCTTATGGGATGAGAGGGATCAGGCAATTAATTGGCATAAATGTGTAGTGAATGCTCCCAGCGCCATGGCTTCAAGTGGGCCATGTGTTCAGAGGGGGTGGCTGGGGCGGGAGGGGGGGAGGGAGAGGCAGTGTGCGAGGAGCAGCGATGCCGATTGATAACCAAGCACCTTCACAGAACCTTATACACGGTCAAACATGTGCATGTATCGTACTGCTATTATTACGATGCTTCGTGTGTAGACAACCCGAGGTGTTGCGCCTAGCGCCAGTGTTACAATCACCGCGTGGCTGTATAGCTCTAGTCAGTATTTACATCGTGCTCTTTCGCCTGCGGTTAACTTGCTTTATTTTATAGACTAGATCTATGTGATGACTTCTTCTAACACCCATTGAAGAGAAAGAAAACGTCTCTTTCCATTGAGTTGAAAATGAAAATGTTGCACAAAATAGACAGAAATGCAATGTCCAAGAAGGCCATAGCTGAAAAGTAAGGCATTCCCCCCAAATACACTCGACGATATTAAGACATCGGGAACATGTGGAGAAAGTGGCAGCCTATCAACTTCTCCCCCCCCCCCCCCTCACAGGTAATTCGGGAGTTGTTTCCCTTGTAAAAAAAAAAACAAAACTGGAAGACAAACTCTCATTCATGAGGATGGTCCCGGCAAATTCAATTTTAGCGGACTCGACTGTACTTTAATATATGCATCATAAGAGCAACAAGTGCAGAGCATACCAACAAAGTAGGAGGTGTACAAGAAATCCCATAGACCTGGAGTTTAAATTTAAAATGATTGAATTAAGAGGCAAGTGCTCAGAAACTGAACTGACGAAAAGTCACTTGTGACTTAGTTTGAAATTTGTTCAAAGTGCCACTGACTACAGTAGTCTACAGGCATGTTTTTTTTTTTTTATGTCTTTTACATTTCTGTGCATCATAAGATTGAAAAAGAAAGTGTGAAGGACTTGGCATACATACATGTTGCACTGGGGTTTTGTTGAGAAAGTGGAAAAGACTGTAAGAATCCTAGTAGATGAAGTGCAATATTGAAACTGTATACAGGAAACAGGGATGTCAATCTGTCTCCATGGAAAAGTAGGAAAAGTTTCCGGCATACTCTAAAGCAGCACATAAAACTTAAGTATGTTAATGGTAAATAAGACCAGAAATTACTGACAGCCAAAAAGTAGGAAATCCTACTAAAGTAGGAAATTTGACATTCCTGAAGAAAGAGAGACAGTAAAAGCAGATGCAGAGGACATTTAATATCAAATAGATTCAATATACCATTGTGAAATTACCTGTTGCCAAACTGTTTAAAATTTGACAATTTCTATCCACAGAGAGTTCCTGGAGCAGAGTTACGTATCCTTGAAAACTGCCAATCCCAAGTTTCCGTTTTTGGTGCGTGAAGCCACCAATGTTCAGCCCAAAGTTTATGCCAGATATGGTAAGATATTGACATCCTTCAAGTTGCATGCTTTCCTCATCACTCATAACTAACACCAATGAAGACACCATTATTTCCCTCTGTGATCCATGGGGCAGCTTGTGTAGTGCTGCTTTCTTTTTGAAATAAATACAAAAGCTGCAAGCAGAGTCCTCCTAGTATAGACCCCTCAGTCCCTTAACATTAGCCAAATCAAAGGATTACTCTGTAACCATAAATGTTCCATCAATTCGCAGTTTTTGTGATTCATACAATACTTTTTGATAGTAAGGAAACCATATTTGATTTTTGTGTCACTACGCATGACTGCTCATCTTAGACTCACATGTGACTCTGCCTGGTGATGCAATGTAATTCGTGCAGAATGAAATTAAATTTGTCATGATGCAGCCAAATGTTAATTAGCGTTTTTGTTGACTGACAAAGTGACATGAATCTTAGTTATTTACAGATTTCTTGCTGTTGGAGACTGGCCACTTTCAAGGGTCAAAGAACATTCTAACATTAAATCAATGCAATTTACACATGATGGTGATCTTCAAAACGGCACTTTCACATGTACATGTATAAAGGAACAGGTCAATTAATTTTACTGTAAATTTGTTATCAATTTCCAAAGAAGTCTAATATTCCATGCACACAGAAATTTTTTTTTATCTATAATACCCACTCATGCCTCATCACTAATTATGGTTTGTATGAGCCTTTCAACCTCCTTTGGGGTGGTTATCTCAGCTGATGATTACAAATTCTGGGTTTAGTTAACATCCAGTCCATCTCTCAAATCATTATTACATCCCTACATCAAATCAGGTGTTTTGTCCACCAGTTTAAAATTTACATAAATGGTCTCACTGGCACAGATGAAAATGTACATCCATTGGTTTTTATTTTCACATTATTAGATAGTGTACTGTAAAACCGCTTCTTGTAACCAAAATGAAGTGTTACCAGCAGAAGGTTGTTGAGGTTTGCTGTGGCGGCTGCTACAGACTTTATGGTTACGTTTATGTTCTGTAATATTCTTTCACCCTCCTGGTGGAGGTTATTGTAACAAGGAGTAGGGCTATATACGTATATAAAAATATATGACCCATTGCCAAATAAGAGAAAATCCTACACGTCATGTTATCGAAGTAAGAAAAATAACGTTGCAGATCTCTCTTATCAGTTTAGTAAATACAGCATGAAAATGAAGGACTTTGTTATGGGCATGCCAAGTCTCAAAGTAATTTGTGAAGAAAAAAATTTTTTTAGACAATTGAATCGTAAAATCATTGTGTAAATTAAGTGAAAAAATATCATGAAATAGGGGATGGAAGAGCTGGCGAAAAAATATGACAGAAAGCAAGTTTATGATGGGTTCCCCTTCAGATGATGTAGGACAAGCTAAAGCTTTGTATTCTGTAGTAAAAGTTACCAAAAAGCAGATATGAAGAACATGCTATGCACTTAAAAAATGTTTAACTTACATACGTTTTCCTGTCAAATTCGTGGTAAAGTGAAAGTGATTAATATATAGTCTCTTTTTAATCAAATAATTGCCTATAT
>JBCAUA010556202.1:0-16535 GCA_038406235.1 Peronia verruculata | reverse complement strand
TACCTACCTACCTACCTACCTACCTACCTACCTACATACATACATACATACATACATACATACATACATACATACATTAAGGTTTTATTTTTTTTTGTTGCTAAGTATATGATTTTTTGCTATGATATATGCTCTGCATTACTGATGATCCACTGGAAGTATTGTTTTAAAGAGGAATTGCACCGTGCTTTAGATCTGAATCGTGTATCTCTGGACACATGGTGTCTGCCGGAACTTGTCATTAGTTGCCATGGTTTCCATGGAATACAAACAGCTCTGTTGCATAATTCAGGAAGTTGGCATTTCATGGAAACAGAACCCTGGCAGACAAATATTTTCCGTTATCTGTTTCTAGAGCCACTTCTTGTGTTTAAAAGCTCTACTCTGCCCCTCCCTCTTTTTTCCTCCAACCACCTCCCTCCCCCCCACCCCAACCCCGAAACTCGCATACTAGAAGAATTTTCTTAAATAAGATTTGGGAAGTTAGTTTTTATACAGTCAGTCAGTCTGGCCACATCTCTGCTTCTAACAAAAGACATTATTTCTTTTCTTTCTGCTTTGTCATGTAGAAACTACCATGATCTATCTATCTCTTTCTCTTTCTCTCTCTCTTTCTTCTCTGTGTCTTTATACCTTTCTTTCCTGTTCTCTTTGTTTTTCACTCTGAATCTATTTCTGTCTCTTTCTTTCCTACTCCTTTCTCAAGCTTTCTCTTCTTATCTTTCTCTCCCTCTCGGCGTCTTTCTCTCTCGCGTGCTCTTCTATGTGTCTGCCTGTCTGTCTGCCTGTCTGTCTCTTTCTCTCGCTCCGTGTCTCTGAGCCGTTTTCCTGACTATATTCTTGCAGGCTTCATTTCTCTAACATTCAAATATCAAACCAAATCACACCTCTAATGGAAGGCTGGAGATCCGAGACCTCAGCAAATCACAATTTTAAAAAAAATGAGAACGCATGCACTTCCGGTGCTCAGACAGCATCCATCAAGCTCTTCTCTCCGAAGCCCTGAAAGTTACACAAACGGGCATGACTCGGTCGCGTGCAATGCCCATCATTTCTAATGTACTCGTACTTCGACTAAACGCTTTCTCCCTCAAAGGCTTAGCAATCTCTCTTTAAATGCATTGTGAACAAACTGCAGCTATAGTGATTAACACTTTGCATGCCAGGCGTAATACTAAACGTTTCTGAAATTCGTAAGAGGTGCACCAAGTGATGAAGTTGTCTACTTCAGAGACCTCCATATATTTGCATCTTTGGAGGTAAACTATTAGAATCTTTATTAACTCTGTTTTTCTCTACCTGAAGTTTACAGACATCACATACAGCCGTTGTATGTGTTCTAATGTCTTGGCAGGGAAAGGGTTAAACTGGTGCGATCGGTCTGACACCATCTTGAGAAAAATCACGTTCATATATGTAGGGCTGGAAATATGGAAATCAAGCCTCATCGAAAGAAGTATTTTGCCAGTGTGCTCCAGGAGGCATCGTACAGAATTACGTCAGCAATATTACTGGCAGAAAAGGCTGAAGCTCCTGGAGCGAGCAAAACGAAAACTCATCCAAAAGAAACGGAATAATGTAAGCTAGCAAGGGACAGATATCATTTGATTGGAGTAATATTCAGGGCATATATTATTATATTTTAATCTATCAGGGCATAATTAAGTTAAAGGCACAGAGAAAGAGAAAGAGAGAGAGAGAGACAAAGAGAAAAGTGGAAAAATATTGAGTATGTGTGTGTCGGAGAGAGAAAGAGAGTAACTGTGTGTGATATCATGTTTTTGTGTGAGAAATGTATGTGAATATATATGAGAATAAGACAGACTCACTCCGACACGAGACAGCTGAGAGAGAATTTCAAATCCCCAGCAAATCTTTCACACACAAAAAAATCTAGATCTAGTGTTATTGTTAGCGTCTTCCAGCTGTGATCAATAATGTAGACAAAATAATAATAATAATAATAATAATAATAGCAATAACAATAATAATATAAAAATAAAATATAAGTGCAGTGAACATTTTGTACAGAATCTGGAGCTGAAAAACAATCCAATCTCCCCTTGATAATTGAGACAGCTTTTGTCAACCGTGTCTCCGATAAGTAACATTAAGGCTATTAGATTTCTACCTGTTTACTTTCTATTTCTCTTGTTATCAGCCTCCTTGGTAATGTTTGCCCTGGTCATTTCTATGCTGTTTTAACTCGTAATTTAACCGCGATAGACGAAATAATATATTATGTAGCCGTAATTGCATTGACGCATCGTCAAATCCTATCACAAACAAACAGATAATACAATTTCTTTTCTATCTTAATAACATTCAGGGGGCATGACGTTCTAAGAGCCAGTACAGATTTTAAAAGAAAATCACTGAAATGCCCTAAAGAACAGCTGCTTTCTGAAATCTTAAACTAAGATCATTTGGAGTGATTGCATTT
Source organism: Peronia verruculata (assembly GCA_038406235.1). Taxonomy (NCBI): domain Eukaryota; kingdom Metazoa; phylum Mollusca; class Gastropoda; order Systellommatophora; family Onchidiidae; genus Peronia; species Peronia verruculata. The sequence goes on along the minus strand of JBCAUA010556202.1, from coordinate 14,092 downwards.
TGGTCTGCATTGAAAATCTAATCAAAACTCATTTTTTTTTTCTTGTTTTTTTGCTCAGAAGTGGCAACTTAACCTAAGTTTTCATTCACGTATGATCATTTCTAAAATATATATCGGACAAGCCATACTGGGCTATAAAGGGTTAAACATTTTTGAGTGGGCAGGACATGGCTAGATCTTCTCTCCGTCAAGCTGGTAGCAAACAGTTCACGGCAATCACACCGAGGAAATGGATCTATTTTCCAATGAGATGTAATTGAACGCTGGTCTGTCTCTCTTCCTCTCGCCTCAAAAGCCTCTTGCATTTTTAATACGTTCTATATCCTGGATTGAAATTCTTTGCTTTTCCACGACTTTCTTCATTCCGCAAACTTTTCAGTGCGTTCTTCAAATTTATTTATTCTGATTTCTTTGTTTCTTAGATGTTGACATCTACATGTTCTTACTTTTTTAATCTTTATCTGTAAAATCTATATTCTTAACTCCTGCTATCTTCAGTGTTTTTGATTGTTTGTTTGTTTAATTCCCTTTTTTTATTCTTTTGCTCTCGTTATCATTCGATTCCTCTCTCTTCCCTCCCCCCATCTTCCTGTAATCATGCACGTGTGGTTGAAATATTATCCCTTATCACAGTTCTTATCCAAGCCTCTGCTCCAGGCCAGAATCCATTTATTTATCGCATTCATCTCAACATGCCAGGTCTTATCATCCTGCTTTCTTCATCTGTTTTTTTTTTTTTCCCATTTCACCACAATGTGGGTATATATACCTGTTTACTGTTTCCCATCCTTGTTTTGTTTTTCACTCCCTCCGCTTTGATTTTGCTTATCCGTTTTTGGTCATGATTTCTATTGCTGATTTGAATTTAGCAAATAAATACTTAGTTGTCCTTCCAGGATAATGCTGCTCGTTTATAGTCTTATATCCCCCGTAAAGATTCATTTTTTAAAAATGTTATTTATCTTTCATCAAATTGCTCACTAGAATCAGTAAATTTCTATGTGTCATCTTGAGTTATTACTCTTTACTTCAAGAATCCGTGTTTTACCAAGTGATCCGTAAATCCACCATTTTTTTTTTTTTTTACATTTCTTTCTCAACGGTTATAGTCTCCTTCCTTTATCTTGTTGTGCTTCGTCACGTGATCTGTCGATTCCTCAAAACTCCTACCATTCATCGCTAATCTCCCGTGGGGGGATCCGGAGTTTATATTTAAGTTCTCCGCTCCCACCTGCAGGCTGTATAAGCCCATCACTTGTGGGGTGTCTCCATGGAGTGCCATCCTCGACATTCCAGAAGAGACATCTCTTTTCTCTCTGTCCCTCTCTCCTTGCTCTTGTCTTCTGTCCCGCTTTCTTTCCTCTCTTCTTCTTGACATGTAAATGTATCTTACCGTGTTTGACACAATATAGCCGAAATCGTGCTGATGTGTCGTTAAACCCGAAAACAACCCAACATAATCTCATCGATAACTTTGATTGAATCTCAAAACAAATTATTAATGTATCATCAAGTCGTATTCAGATCGGCCAACAATCCTGTCTTTCTTGGCAAACTATTAGAGAATTCTCTTCTATAGGAGATCATTGTGCTCAGCTCTGTTACTTCCTTTTATCCCGACAAAAGAGATGCTGAGCTGGCAGTGTAAAGAGGAATAAACATCCCTTTACTTTATGTCATTCGTTGGCTCACTTTTAAAAAAATATAAATTACATTAACAAGATTTTATTCTTTTAACGTCATTAAAAAAAAATATTTAAAAATTAAAAATCATGGTTTACATTTCAAGCAAAAGGGCGTAAATGTGACTTTTGTTTTTCGCATTACTCTGCTTGCGCAAGGCCCATGTTATCTGGAAAAGGGAACTAATAGGACTAGGCACAATGATCTCCCATTATATGAGATTTTGACTTGGTGACCTGCAAATCCGTCAACCCTCTTTGCGTTTCATTATGAATGTGTAGAATCTTCTTGAGCTTTCTCTTTGATATCATGTGGTTTAGAAATTCAACTTTCTTTTTTTTGGGGGGTCCTGACTGAACACTTAAGCCATTTTCACCGTCTACCAAATTACTTCCCTTTCTCTAACAAAAGTATAACACAAGCATTGGCAGGAACGAAAACTCACTTTTTCGATTGTAATGTGAAACGTAAGAATAAAAAATTGAACAAATCGCCAAGTGTTGTTTTTCTTATTGTGATCTTTCTTTCTTTCTTTCTTTCTCTTTCTTTCTTTCTTTCTTTCTTTCTTTCTTTATTTATCTTTTTATTTATTTATTTATTTGCATCATGTGTTTCAAAACACCTGAGAAAGAATGATTTTTTCCCTTTTGAATGCCTGTCTTACATAATAATAATAATAATAATACAGTACATTTATTAAGCGCCTATGCAAAGCCCCAAGGCGCTTTACAATAACACATTCATTAACAACACATAGTTCATCATTAATAACTACCTCCATACACACATGTGCACGCACACACACACACATAAACACACACACACACTCACTATGTGGAATAGATGGCCAGTCGATCAATTTTCAAGAATGCTCATTTCAGTTATTCTGTTTTATGAAATATCAGTTATTGAATGGCATGTTTTATAATACTTTTACTGAAAGTGTCAAAGAAATACTGCTGTAGTGATACATGTACATGTATTTGGTGTTTCATCAATTTTTCAGATTCTTTGGAATCAGGAAGTTCTGACTTAGAAGATTTCCTTCGAAAGCTAGAGGAGTGTGATCCCGATTATAAAGATGAAGGAAAGCACCTTATTTCAATAGTATCGGCAGTTCTGTCACAAAATAGTGCAGAAGCAAAGAAACAAATTGAATATTTTAAAGAGCATACATCTCTAAACTCAGGTAACCAAACCAGTGTCTTTAGCCCAACTTTGAATAATCATTAACTTATCTTTGGGCCTTTCTGGTTTTAAGTTTTCAGTTCTTTGTTATTATCTCAGTCATAATGAAAGTTTTAATAGAAATTTCAAGGGACTCCCCTGGTTAATTTCCACCTCATCATACTTTGCAGCAGTGGACTGTAGAAGTTCTTTCCTAAAAGCAAACAATGTAGTTATATGATACCAGTATTAGAACAGTACCACCTCAAAGTAAAGAATAAATGGTCATTTCATAAAGATTGTTTGATTACTGTTACCAGGAAAACTGATACCCTTATCTGTACTGTCATTTCTTCAGAGGTTAAGATGATTATAAATCATGCTAATTTCCTACATCTATGAAATGTAGCTCATAATATTGGTAACAAATGCCACATTCAAAATATGACAATTAAAATCTGATTTGCAGTTTCAATTACCCAGGTTTTTGCAAAATAATGGCAGGCGCCAAGTGTTCATGAGAAAAATCGCTCAATTAATTGAAGGGGTGAAAAACTAGTTAAGAATTACCAGTGACACTAAAAATACTGTTTTTACAGGTTTTGACTGTTCATCTTGATGAACAGATATGTAAGCTATGCTTAATATGTTGTGTATTATTTCTTAATGGATCTTTCTTTTCAGATCTCATCACTCAAATCATTGAATCACTGGAATTTTGGATTAGAAAGAAGATGAAGAACTGACCCATCTCTCTAAGTGATGATTTTTCAGTTACATTTTTGTACATTTGTAAGTTAAAACAAAAAATATATAAATAAAATCAAAATTTCAACCTTATGGTCTTGCTCTTTTTTTCTTAATTAAATGTTTGCATTTACTTATACTCCATATATTGCCATTTCTAACTAATTTCACATCCCTATTGAGCAACAACAGGTTCTTTTTCAGACAGAACAACAATATGAGACTCAGAAAGGAAAATATGGCTTTACATGTTAAAACCATGTAAAGAAGCATACCATGTTTATATATTCAGACATTCATTGAAGCAACAAACTTCACATGAATGATCACTCATCAAAAACATTCTTTCTTTCTTTTTCATGGATTTGATGCATTTAAAAGAAATGAAACTTTTATTTCATGTGCTCAATATTTTGATGTTGACAAATAGATGCATGTTGTCTTGAAATTATGAAATGGTTTTCTCCAACAAAAAATGAAGAGAAATAATTCAAGAAACAACTGAAGAAGATAATTTTTTCTTTCATTTAAAACATACCAATTTTATTTTACATGTTAAGCACAAGTTTCCAAGAACAAAAAAAAACAAAACTCTCACACAGGTTATATGTCATACTGATACATGTAATATTACAAACTGATCGAGACAATTCCACATCAGTTCCATTTTTCCCATCATTTCACATTTCTTGTATACTACAGTCATATGAAAAAAGTGTCACACAGATATCAATATCAATGTCCATCTTCTATGAACCAGTATTTAGCTGAGAAATGATACCCCCCTTTTTTTTTCTTTGAACTATGAAATCGGGGCCATAAAACAAGAGATACGAATATTAGTCACTGAAAACAGCATGCATCAATGTCAGTCACTCTTCAAGTCATTGATTCATCCTCCTTCACTCTCAATTTGTCCAAATGATTCTAGCTGCCTTCATCAAGCAGGTTGTAATAAAGTCAGCTTATCACACTAGAAAAGAAGCAACCGCCTGAGCACAAGATTCTGAGAAATAGTCATTCATGAAGAGCTCTATCCTGAACAGAAAATAAACATCCAATGATGTTTATTTGCCCAGGCATTAAAAAAAACTGCGTTTACCTTGAACTCTGTAGAATTTTACCCCAAATCACTAACTCTTTGAAACAAACCAGCCAATGCACATACAGCCATGCTAATGCTATAGCTCTCAAAAACTCATTTGCTGACAATGCAAGTAATGCAACATAACAACCAATAACATAAGCATGTGGCAAGTCTGCTACAAGGACATTCATTAATAATATTCGATAAAATGAATTAATTCTTCTGATCAAATCCCTTCATTCCATGCACATTTCTGACATGGAAATGAAAAAGATATTTTAGCATTCTCCTGAAGACATTTTCACAGTTTCACAATAAACAACACTGTAATGGCTTATCTACAATGAAAAATGCCAAATTGTTTGCTGATAAAAAATAATTTTAAAAAAAACAACAAAAAAACCCAGGATATTTCAAGGTAACTAAAGGATTTGTAGCATTTGTTTGATTTATACCGGACTGTTCTGAACACAACTGAGTTTGATCTAATATGTTAGAATATGTCACACTATTTTCCAAACTAATGCACATATTTATCCAAATTGATTGCCTAAAAACAAAATAAACTGAAACCAAGGTAATATAAATAATTTCTTTAAAAAATAATTTTTTAAAAAAATAATTTTTTTTTGTTTCACAAATCTGCCTTAGATTCTAGAACTGCAGCCGAAAATGTTTAATAAATAAGCCAACATATTATTTTGTCCAGCTAACTTTGGGGATGTCAAAATGCTCTGTCAGATTATCTAACTGTTGGTTGAACTCCTGTGAAAAAAAAAAGAAGAAAAAAACATTACAATGGTCAGTGTGGATCCACATGTTGATTCATCTGATGGGGACTAAATAATATTAGTCGACAACTACAAACTACAACCATAATTTTCCCACCTATCCAATCACGTTTATTTGAGGTCATTTTTAAAAAAATATATTTTTACGAGTATATATGAAGATTGATAAAGTACATACTGGAGCACACAGAAAGTGTAAGAAAGAAGACAGAGAGGTGGAGCATTAATAATTATGTTTTGTGTGTTTCTGACATTTAACAAAAAAAAAATTATTACTAATATTTCGTTTATACCAAGGTGCCAAGTTTTATTATCATTTTTAGAATTTATTTCTATCATAATTTTTGCTCTGACTGACTCAGACAGATAAATAAACTGATAAAGGGACAGACAGATGGTAAGAATAGATGGTAGATATGGACAGACAAGTTTCCCTTCTACATCTTTCTGCTTTTTTTTAAAATGCAAAACTGAAACTGTGATTCATTTCAAGTAATGAAATGATGACTAGATTTTTTCTTTTATCCATAGCAATAGTTTGCTTTCCTTAAAAATCAAATTACTGAAAAAATGAATAAGTCATTGACATGCCCTCTTAAACTAACTATGGTGACAAATTATGAGCATAAATATTAAACTGAAAGAAATATACAATGCTTCAAAGACGCATTTCATTTTCAAAAATATAATATATTTAAAATGAGGAAGGGTGAAAAATTGTGCACTAACATCAATGGAATTCCTTCAACTTCTACATTCTACAATTAGATCTCAAGTAGAACAGAAAAGAGTTTTGACAATACAACAATCTGCACATTTTTTTTCACAATTTTTTTGTGAAAACCGCATGTCTGTGTTTCTTGGTTCCCTCGCATTCCTCATTATGAGATTAAATTCAACACTTAAAATATGTGCTTCCTGCCCACCAGTCCAGCTGTATAACCACCATGACCAAAGTGTTACATGGCTCCATATTGTTGCTACATAACTGATGGTAATGTTGCTATTTCAATAGGCCTGCTGACCATGAGGACGTAACATTTCATGTCAGGTACACATGTAGAAACTTGGTGTATGGGCATGTGCACCTTCAGCATGAAGGCATTTGTTAAGCCATGCCTTGTTGCTAGATCCAGGTACATATTATGGACATGCAATCTGCCTATCTTTGCTGGCGGATATCAGCAACTTGTTCCTGTTGTGGTTATTGTGAACTAAAGGAAATGAATCAACTAAAGGAAATGAATCAGTACCGACAAGGTGCCATCACCAAGACAGTGAATGGAAAATTGAAACCAAATAACGAGATAATGTCTTCTGAAACAAAACATAGTATGCAATGTGTTTTGTAACATAAAAATTTATGCCTAACACTATTCTACTCTATAAATAACACTGACTTAAACTTTCATTTCTTTCTATACTGGAAGTGGAAGAAATCAGGAGTAATGAGAGATTTTTGTTGAGAGAACATTTGTGGAGTATCATTATTCACAAGTTTCACTGTAAATATTATTCTTCATTCAATTGCCTTCATTTAAATAATGATTACTAACATTATGTTAATTTCAGAGACATACCATGATTCTTTCCTTGTGACTTTTAGATGCTCTCTCAAGAATAAGTTCCTCATTCTGAAAATAAATGTCAATATTTTTCATGAGAATGCTAACACACACACAATACGTTATGAACATAAAAAATTTAGATAAGACACTCTAAAACTGTTAAATCGAAATTTACAGGGAATGGAAAACATTTCGTTCAGTCACTATTTTGTTACATCCGAAGAGGCTAAACTGAAACAGGGAATGCATGAACAGTTAAGACTAGTAGTACATATTCAGTGTCATAAAAAATAATTGGACGAGAATGCTGCAAGTGGAAGTGTGTCTTATACAGTGGTTATGTGGCTATCAATAACAATGAAATAGTAACAGCCTCTTACATCAACGTAATAGACAATACCCCCTAATCATATTCCATTGGGGCGCAAGCAACAAGTGAAGTGTGAAATGGTAGGTGCATGATTTCTGCATGCTTGTGCCACAGGCCTTGCTATTCTTGTGTCATGCTGCTGGACAGTGCAGCACATTGCTGGTACTGGTACTTGACACGCTCACAGACAATTTCTTTGTCAGAAGAAACTCGTCCGGTAACCGAGCTTGGTTTTGGTTACGCTTGGTATGAAGAAAATGTTATTGGGGAAATAGAAACCATTTGATATAGGGTAGTTTTCATAAAAGCCCATAGTTTTAAATCATACCAAAGGAGAACCCATGGCCTCCATGGAGATTTTTTAAATATAGTTATGCATCGCATCAAAAAAAACCAGCCAATCAAACCTCTGAACTGACATCAGAGGTTTGATATGCTCAAAAGTCTGACGCTTTGTTATATAGCCAGCTTTTTACAACTTGCGTTTTCTGCTTTCAAAATGAACACTATATCAACAGCATTTCCCATACAAAAAAAAAAAAGATAAAAATAAAAAACAAACTTTAAAGTCTTCACATGGCTTAGGAAACACAACATAAAATAAGGGAAAAAAAAAAAAAAACTAATCATGATTACCTTTTTCCGCTTCGCCCTCTCAAAAGCTAATTCTGCTTTCGTTTTACTAGGTCGACTGACTGTCACTTCTGCAGTTTGCTCCCTATTTGTGCTGGCAACCAGTTCTTCTAATTTTTTCTTCTCTTTGTCCTTCTTCTTTTTCCTGAAATATAAATATCATATGTTTTACACAACATACAGGAAAGGTGAAATGTCAAACTGTGTGGCAACAATATACAATAGGAAAGAAATAACAGATCTGCCTACCCACATTATGCAAGATTATCCCGCATTTTGATTCAGTAAATGATCCCGCATTTCGACTCAGTATCCCGCCTTCCTGCACCGTGAATATAAATTCCCACATTTGGACAAATTCAGATATTTTATACTAGTTTTCCACATCTAATGCCGCCATAGTATAGTTTTCACTCATAGTCCAGCAAGAAAACTGGGTTCTCCCATTTGTTGCTATAGGCTGTGGTATGGGCCATGGTCCTGCCTGTCGCCATTGTCAAGGCCTGTGTCTGTAGGCCAACAGTACATGATGTAGCCCAGTCTGGAGATGTAGTACTGATATGTGTTACACCCCACCCGTCCCGCCCTCATGCTAAGACATGGTCGTTCACATGCGCCTGTCATTGATGATTCGATCATGGCTTGACCCATGATCGCTCATGTAGTTCTCTTTGAACTTACTTTACATCTTTGATTAACAGTGATGTCCCATTCCACCCCTCATTTTATGTTTTCACTTACAGTCTGCATATTGCCCACAGCGATTTAAACGATGTAGATTCAACCTGGGATCTTTCACACAAAAATCTGGTTGGATGCCCATGACTTGCTTCGCATCAGACAGGACAGAAGATGACAAGCTGCCCATAACGTGCATCATCAAGTAAGCCTACTGGTCTTGTCTGCTTACTTTAAGTAAGAGATCGAGTCTCAGTGATTTCGACATAATTTATTGTGAAATTTGCCCAACCTATCATTCTATTCAAATATCCCTGCCAGCACTCGGGATGGAAGTTATCTCACTCACTGGATATTTTCTGTCTATGAAATGGCTATAGCGCCTACTTCTTTTTGTGATAGCTATCACTATCACTGCCAGAATTAACCACTTCACATTATGTTACATTCTATATACATGGACATCTTTCAACCTCCTGGTGAAGGTTATCTCGATGGTACCACTTCACTGCTATGCATTAGTTATTTATAGTCCAGTCTCTCTCTATCCACTGCTGTCTCCCACCTGCATTCAGTCCTGCCAACTATGTGAGCCCTCTGGCACTGTCCTCAACTTTCCCACAGGCAATCAGAACTGTCAAGAATCCATTGTTCAATATAATTAACTGTTACATGCAGAGATGTGAATCGCCAGTTAGTGGTCGGAGCATTGGATCAAAGGGAAGGCGACCATGTTGAGTGGCGTGGTGGGCTGACTGTGATTGTGAACCTACCACCCTGGCCTACCCCCCTTCCCACCCTACCCTACAGTGAAGTGATAGCATGCCTTCTTCTTCAGAGATGTAAAAGGATGGCACAAAAAAAAAAATGAAATATTTGTGCAATGAATTTTTTAAACTTTTTGAATACCGGTAGTGCAAAATGCACTAGAGATCTACACTTGGAATAAAGTAAAACTGTTCACTATGTTATGAATCTGCAAAGAATGTAAGAAATGCAGATCTAGCTTAATGTGTAATATTTAGTTTATATCGAATGAAACCTTAAGGTCACACGATGTTATATTGGTTTGCTATGTAATACCTACTAATTCTAAGTAGAAACTATGGGTCGGTAAATTTCTCTCCTTTTCCTTGATTTTCCCTCCTTTTTGAGTCAGATATATCCTTGGCTGTTGCGAGGATAGGCAGGTCCGAAATAACCATCTGGCAGGTATTTCAGACGTACTTTTCCAGTGAGTTTTATGCACCACAGTGGTCTCTGCCTAAGAGCCCGATCCGCATAAGAACCCATCCTCTGCTGCGAAACGGAATTTTTCCTCTATAAATTACCCCTCTAAGAATCCGCTTTGGGCCCTCACAAATAAAAAAAATCCGTCTAAGAGCCCATTGTCGGACCAAGATACCCGAGCACTTATGATATAATTTCACATCATACTGTCCACTTAAGACTATAATAAGAGAAACGCACAGAGTGCTTGATGTGCAGTAAAATGGGAACGGGGGTGGAGGGAACAGGTAGACAAAGGAGTGGAAGTGATGGTTGATATATGACTGCATAATCAGGCCACATTGTTGACTAACCCGTAACAATTTCTTTGTTAGACAACACGTGGGACAGCAATTGTGACTGGCTCTGTGGATAAGGAGGTGTAAGTTTAGCCTCCTGACTGGTCAACTGTTTTGCTACTTCAGTCGGTCTGTCAACACTTGAGTCCCTCGTGCGAGTATCCGTATTATGTTTTCAGTAATGATACCGTTATATGAAAACTCACAAGCCAGTATTGATGTAATTTCACGCTAAAAAAGATCACGAATTGCTATAACTTATTATAACAAACATAGGGAAGAAGGCTGTACTTTTTCACATAGAGATAAATCTTTAACTAACGGTAACTATCAACTAATCATAGTAGTGAAGACAATCTGTGGTCAGATGGGTTTGCGTAACTTTTAATTCACCTAAAAATCCGTCCGTCTAACAGCCCGCATTTTTTGTCTCCCGACGACCGGGTTCTTAGGCGGAGACCACTGTATTAATAATATTAAATGAAGCACTTTGTTGTCATGATCAGAAAATTTTTGAATATTTTTCTTACTCTTTGTAGTTTTCTTTAAAATTCTGGCACGAAATAGTTGGCAGTTGGTAGCACTGTCCTTTCTCTGAATTAATTGCCTGTTTCAGTTTCCATCAGTAAGAGTTTACTAAGAGCAAAGTGAGGCATAGGCCTAGATAGGTGAAGTACAAATAAAATATAAACATTGTGAAATGGTAAATAATATTAAAATCTGCTTTATTTTTGTTGGAATATCTGATCCATTGGTTGCTGTGATATTGTATACAAACACAGTTATGTAGAAATGACACAAGTTACAAAAAAAACATGTCAACAGAAAAATAGAATGCCATTGCAATTCCCTCTAAAGCATCAGAACACACGTTATCCTACATCAACATTAAAACTTCTTGGTCAAAGCCTTGTGCTTTTGGTATTCGCCATATATATTTGTACGGAATTTTCCATGATGCTGTGTGAACCAAATGGTTCAGCAGAAGTCTTTCTGGTGCAGACTGCAGCACAAAATTTATAGTATCCTATAACTTATCATTTTTAATATCAAACTCTACCACTGTGCTTGCTGCAATTTGACCCACACACTAGTTAATGATGAACATTCATTTAATGTGCATCTAAACATAGCAAAACATCAGACCAAATGTAATCATAAACTGTACATTGAATAACTATTCATTTTCCTCTAACAGTAACAGTCCTTGTTACGTTTTGCTTCGGCCACCGCTATGCAGTATGAATTTGTAATTGATATCCAGTTTGCTGTTTTTTTTTTTTCTGTGTCCTTGTTTTTCATTTACAGTTATTGTATTCTACTTTTGATGATGAAAACATGTTTATTTTCTTTTGATGTGCCTCCTAGAGTTAGATCTAGATCTAGATTTAGAACTAGAGCCACTAACTTCCTGGTTTCAGAGAATAATAATTAGACCTAGATAGTAGATCTAGGCACTACCTTCTTTTTGTAGTCTCGACCTCTCGATATTAAGGAAGTTGCAACCTGAAAGTACAAATGGCACATATCGATACTGCGATGATTATGCTTAGTCACTCCGCAATCCTACATGTTAGTGTAAGGGAGGACTGTCACTCGCTAGCTGGACCTACATGTGAGCGTTAGGGTGCACGTGCACTGGTTGAGGGTCCCATATATGACTACATGTTAGTGTTAGGGAGGACCATCACTTGCTCGTCGGACCTAGATCTACATTAGGGTGGATTTGCTCTGGTCGAGGATCCCAGCAAGTTAATTTAAAGCCAGCAGGAAGGGTTCTATTATTTGGTATATGAAATAAAATAGGCTAATAAATAGCGTTAAGTGGCTAAGCATAATCATTGCAGGTCGGGACCACAAAAATAAAAGGTAGATTTAGTGCCTAAGATCTAATCTATGATTCTAGATCTAGATCTAGATCTAGACTAGTCTAAGTAGACCGTTTTACAATTCACAATCACATCAACTTAACTTACTTTTTCTCTCCATGACTGGACACACCTTTCAGTTTTAATCCACCTTTCTGAACTGCCTCATAATCGTCCATGCTGGCCTTGGATGTGAAATTATGGGTACAATTTTTATGTAACTTTACAACATTCACGTCAACTGTTCGTCTACGTTTGTTTACACCAGAGACCTACAATAATAAATATATACCCGTCTCTGTTTACACCAAGTATGTACCGGAAACGTTTTGTTTGCCAGCAAATAGCATGTCTGTTATGAAATAGGTGAGATGAAAATTAAAATTTTAAAACACATGTAGCTTTTTTCTGTACGTATTCTGCTTTCTATTGTGTTAAATACAATAGCATAAAAATATTCATTCAGTATTATTTTACAATTTGACATATAATTCAGAAAGGGAATTCTAAGACTGTGGAAACTTTTATGTAAGGCCATTCTGGCACACATATTATCATTTCTCATGGACCTTTTGCTGAACAGCGATTGGTTTCACAACGCCCTCTATATTTGTAGCTCTAGATACCTTACAAAAAAATATAATTTTGGTGTCAGCGAAATGTGAAAAAAAGAGGAAAGCTATTATTTTGACTATAAATATATTGTTTAAATTCTTTATCTCTTAAATTATAATTGAAACAAAGCAAAATGAAAATTATTGACGTTAATTAAAAAGGAGTCCTAAACTTAAATAATGAATACTCCCCAACTACCTTGTTAGCTCTGTGTGCGTCCCTTGCAACGGGGTTAGGCCTAGATTCTAGATCTAGTTTGGAGTAGGATTTCCCTGGCCGTCGTGGTAGCCGAGTTCTTGTTCATTCCGCCTTGAATATATCATCGTGTTTCAAAATGCCACGCAGAGCATTACGTTGCATGGTTGATCTCACTTTACATGCGGTAAGAAAATGTATTTTTTTTCTTCCCAGTTTTTGATGAGCAACATAATTTCAATGTTGTGAATGCATTGCCCTCAGTCGATAATCGCATATCGATTTGCTCCCATTTCGCTACTGTAATTCCGGTATATAGAAACAACTTGGTAGACAGCCGTTACCATAACGTGTCCTGTCTTGTTACTTTAAAATCCCGCTGATGAATCTATAATGCCATCCATTGTAATCTGGTAATTCAATCAACCTGTGCATAAATAAAGTGGAGAATAAAAGCCGCTGTTGATCAATTTAAAGCCTTTAGATCTGAATCTAGATTATTTTCGCTCTGCACAGTAACAGGATGGGGGGGGGAGGGGATCTCAAACAGATTATAACATGAAGTTTACGTTATTGTTCCTTTTTCATTTTTTTTTTTCTCATTTCTGGCCCTTTTTATCAAATTTTTTATTTATTTCTTTATTTTTTTTTGTTAACAATTAAACTCAACAGCAAATTATTCACTTAGAGATACATATGTAGATCTAACTCTATAACAATTTAAATGTTGAAACAGTTTTATAAAATATATTTGTTTACGGATTTTGATGTTTTTTTGTTGTTTTTTTTAATCGTTTACTTTTGTGGCTAAAGCTGTGTTTCAATAAAATACATACAAATTGAAGTTCTAACTCTTTATTTGTAAATAGCACTTTTACAGTTATTCATTTCAGTCATGTTTTGCAAAAATGTGAGAAAGCTGGTATGTTTTGAAAAAAATGTGAGAAAGCTGAACCAGAATAAATTCAATTTTAAGTTAGTTTTCTCATCACTTAATTTGCATTAATGCGTTACACTGTTGTACTTTTATCGAAACAGATGTTCATTTGTTCTAACCAAGACAGTGTCATTATATTGTTATCTTTGGACTGACTGCTTTGCCAGTTGCCATGGCCATGTTTG
>JBCAUA010556091.1:0-12449 GCA_038406235.1 Peronia verruculata | reverse complement strand
TATCTATTTCTTTTCTAAAGATACAGCACTGCCACCCCCCCCCCCCCCCAAGTTTTAACGTTTATAAACTAATATATGAATACGTATACACGTTGGTATACGGTTTTCATCTGGCTTTGAGCTCTCTTGCAACCGCTTTTCATCTGTCGTTAGTGTGTTTGAATAGTTTGTCAGTATCTCAGTCTGCAAATTGACGAGATAATAACGTAAAGGTGTGAGGAAGACAAAGGTGAGTGGGTGCTTGTTAGACACAGCCATCTTTCACCCCCGATGCACTCCTTGTTTCTATTGTTCTATTCTGGGCCGCTGCGGAAAACTGCTTCACTTCACAACTTCGATGATCTATTGCAAAGTGGTCTGTCTTTTGTTCATTTTACTTCTGCAATTTTGTGTAATGAGTTATGATTTTCTTCTCTTGAAGCTGTCATTTGGGAATAGAACAGCCGATTTTAGTCCTTAACGTTTGCAAATATTAAGCAGTGGGTATCTAGTAATTCACACTAACGCAGAAATAGATTATCAAGTAAAGTTGATGGCCTCAGCTTCGTACGTCTCCTTACGACTTAGACAGACATAAGGACATAAATGAGAGCGAATGTTAAGTTTCTTGCAGATCTCCAATGTTATGCCATATCGACAGTCTAGTCTTTGACATGGATTATAAAAATAAAAAAAAATGTGGAGCGATCTTTCAATGAGCAAATTCGTGTTTCTGGGACTCGTGTTTCTTGTCGGATATAAAAAACAAGTGCCATCTTGTTCTCTAAGGACACTGCACTGCACCAGCTATCACGATGAACAATCAGGATGCTGACACGCGCATGGGTGTGAGCACTTGATGAAGAGGCCCAGAGGGAACCCACAGAGCGATCTCGTCGTGATGTCTCAGAGCAGCTGGTGTACAGCGAATTCCGACATTCACTTCAAACATTAATGCCACATAAACGGCATTTTGCCACAGATTCGGTGTTTTTGAAGAAAAGATAACTCTTACGTCTCTGGAATTGGGCTGTGTTCAGTGGTGCTATCATATAGTTGAAAGTACCTGATATAATTATGTAGCCTATCTCTGGCATCGGCTTTGCATAAAACTGCAACCAGTAAACACTGGTATTTGCCGGGTGCTTTCATTGTTTGTCACTGATTCTAAAATCTTTGGACAGTGAAAATAATTTTTATATTTATTGGTCCTTTTTTCATTTATCTGTGATTTAAATTGGTTAATTTAATGAAGCATTGTTGATATATACTCACTTCTGAAAACGTTATATTCTCCCTTTTCTCTTTCTCTCTCTCTTTCAGATGCTGGCTCCAACGTCGATATTGATTTCTAGTTCATCGTTCAGATGTCAAAGGTTATTAGTGGGGCCACAGCAAATTGTTTTACCCGTTGATAAAACGATGATATTTCCTGTGATAGAACACATGGAATAGTGTCGTTGGTAGCAGTTCTTAGGGGGTCTTATTATTCTTGTAACACTAAACTGAGTTCGTGTGTGGACAGAAGTCTTGGATAACATGCATAGGAAAAAGAAATAAAACTTGCTGAATATGTGTGATCTGACGTTTGTGTCGGCTTAAATCCTCATCGACTGGAGAAAGGAATATCGGTGGTCAGAATCTGGACTCTTCTCAGTAACACTTCAGGGTAAGGTTATGAAGATGTCTTGACATGACATTTTGATAACGCCTTTTGTAATGTGTAAGACAACCTTGATGTTCTATCGTTTTTTGAGGAGAGTCCAAGCTTTTACCTATTGGATGTTTGGTTAACAATTTGGTCCCGGACATTCAGTGAGAACTTTGATTGTTGACGATGATGTTGTCAACAGCATGTAACGCCAGTGACATAGATGGACGTTTTCGACATGAACTGACGATCATGACATAGTGCGGCAGTTCTTGTCAGCATTTTTGGTCAAAGCAGCACTTATATAGGTTTTACACAATCGATAAATACATGCTCGTGCAAAATGACTTTTCGGGAACAATACTCACATTTATAACTTATGTACAACACTGCGGCAACGATATTATCAACAATTAGCCATGTTGGATGATCCCAGTCCATACCGAGGTCTGATCCATTGGCGAACAACAATGCGCCATCATCAGTTTGTGAATAGAAATAAACTTTAATTAACTATTCAACATTGAGTAGACTTCAAGTAACGATTGAACATTAAGAGTTGCTGTTTTCTGGAGATATGTTGCAGCATTTGCTTTACCGCGCAGTACTGATTTAACCATCATCGTCTACAGATTCATTCAGCAATACTTATCGCTGGAAAACCTGAGAACAAAATACTGACTCTGATAGGCTACTTCTGGAACAAGACAGTCTCTAACCAGTCGGACGTGAAGCAGAATCTTGACGGCAGTGAAATTACTTTTCTCTTACACATATCTTATTTTCCAATGCAATTAAATCTTTGATTAATAATCCATTATGCAAGCTCACGACCACAGAGCCCAATGAGTGATCTTTCGGTCACATATGTGTGATCAAACGCGGGGGAAAAAATCATCAAGCCATGGAGTGCATAGCTAAGAAATTGTCTGTCTTGTAACAGTAGATTTCAGAATCATAGCAAATGCCAGTTATCACCATGAGAACGATGCCTAGAGTTCTCCTGTTGTTGTTCTGTATGTCCGTGGTCACCATGATGTTCATTGCCCGATGTGGCCTCAACATGGACAGTCAGCTCCACAGTGGACCTCACAGCGGACTACCAGTCTCGAGCAGTGGAACGCCAGGAGAAAAGGCACTCAGAGAGGTGAACAGTCGTGTCCTGTTGTGTGTATTTTGGATCCATTTCGTTTTTAATGCTTGTTAGTGTGGGTTTGTTACTATGTTTTCCTTTAGATTTCATTAAGTCACGTAATCGTCTTTTTTTTTTTTTTTTTTGTAAGCCATTGTTTATTTTTTTCTAGGGATAGCAGAGATAACTAATAGATATATAGTCCGGAATGAAATCCATCTGTAAATTAGCATGAGCAGGGATATTATTTATAAGCAGATGGAATGATTTATCTTGTCAAATTAGAGTTGATCGCTTCAGTGAAAAACCTCAGAAACGAAGACGTTTACAGGCTTATAGTGTAAGCCAACACAATACATGGTCTGTCCAAGCATGGCGAGCCGTATACTTATAATTTTGCAGGTTTATTGATGGACCTGACTGCAAAAAACAAATCTAAGCTTTGAGATCTCCGTAGAAAAAAAAAAGACCCCCCCCCCCTCCCACACACACACACTTTCTCTGTGGCCATCAAAGTATTGTGTCTTCAAATGTATTTTTTTTTTCTCTCTCTTTCTCTCCTAGGAATACACTTAAGTTTTGGGGCAGTTGTTTGCAATAAAAAGTCCCACGTGGGACAAAGCACAGTTTGCGCAAAAATGAAAGTCATTATATACGGCAATTCTGTTTTGAAACATCTAGGGATGAATTGTTTTCAAACGAGAAAAAAAAATCTCTTTAGGAAAAAGAAAAATCCATAGGTTTTTCTCTCAAAAACGCCAAGTTATGGCTTTGAATATAAGAAAACGTACCAACTCCTGCTTTCATATCGCTCAAAACTGGTCTAAAAACTAAATTACAGTTTCTGCAATGCCCTTTTTGCATCCGCATTCGGAAGAAAGAAAACATAATTCAATGTCGAGAACGACCAGGTTATACTTAATTAAAAACGAGCTAGCCTGAAAGAAAACTAATTAGTTGAGGTAATGAAGAACACACAGGCAGCCATGAAAGAAAGTATAGAAAAACAAGGTCTTTCATACTCCTGTAATATAATTAACTTCCGGGGTTTAGATAAGGATTTAGAGAGAACATCAAAAATAAGACAGGTTTCTGTTAATCCTTATTCATTTAGTTCTTACAAAAATAGATATGCATGTGATGAACTCTTCTCAATACCGACACTTTCTACAGTAAGATTTTTATGTTTTTCCACACTTCCAATCCTGACAGGTGATGAGGAGGAAAGAGGTGGAACACAGCAGGGACAAAACGTTACTACAAGAAAAGATAAAATCGCTGGAAACCCAATTAGCAAAGGTGAGATATTGGGTCTTTCTTATTGGCCCCTGTTTCTCTTTATGTGTGTTCAATTTATTTTATATTATAATAATGTTATTGTCTTTGCTTAACATTTTTTTTTTAATATTCTTGTTCCTGATAAGAAAACATATATATATTTATTTATTTATTTATTAAGTCAGGGTCTCTCAATGCAACGATAAATAGAAGCTTACGTGAATTGTGTTGCAGTGAATACCTAAATGCTACTATCGCCAATATGAGCATCTCACTGTGTTTAAAGACATCATTCCATTTATTCTCTACTGTTATACTAAATGGTAGTGCAATTTATTAACCGTCTATGGAACCCATGCTGATGGTCGTGCCAAGAATTCGTGAACATTTAGTGTTTCATTTTAATGTCTTTTCTGTTTATGAGTAATGCAAAGAAACAGTCTTAGTACTAGTAATACATAATGCAATTCAACAATCATCCGTCTTTCAAAATTTCAAAGAAAAAAATATCTGAAAAGATTATTTTCAGTTCCCCTTTATAGCAAAGTGCAGCAAATTAAGTTCGTGAAATAGAGGTTTACCAAAATATCTGTAGATCACTGTGTTTTAGGAGAGCTATTTTTGGAACCCCGTTTATGCGGTTAGTTAAATAGATGCTGGCGTTTACGTGAAACATATGGATAGCCAAGATCAACCCCGGAGACACTGGGGAATATTCTCTCTTTGAGGTCAAGCGTCAGTTGCCAGATGAGAAAAATAAAAAAAAAAAAAAATTAAAAAAACTAAATTATGGGGTAGTTTACAAGAAACCCAGGTATCTTAAACTCTTTTTTCATGCTGACGAATTTATGTATGGGTGTCTGTCTGTGTGTGCTTTCTTAGAACATAAACGCTCTGTGAGTATGTTTTGAAGAATATTGTAACCATGGAAACAAATTCGGAATTAATGTTAAGAAATGCTCCCTCGCCCCCCCCCCCCCGGTATTTATAATAGTATCTGTAAAATCTTTAACGTTTTCATTTGCACTCCAGGGAAGTATCTCGAGAAGAAATGGAACTGGATAAACACATCGTTAATTTCTTAGTGTTCATGCCTTTCTTGTAAATCCAAAAAGATAAACATTGTTAACGCTAGTCCCCCTGTTTTCCTGCCTTCTCTTTACTGTAAAATAACACACATTTTCATGTGAGATGTGAAGAGTATTTTTATTGTTTAAATAAATCTGAGAGAAATAGATTAATGTTTTCTGTATGAAATCTCGAAAGCACATTTTTATTGTAAGATAATAGCTTCCTGTTATTTTAGATAAAATAATAATAAAAAAATTCTTAAGCTGTCCTTGACGTAGGCCTATTCCCTTTGAACACCACTGGATGTTATTGGAATCATGGAAGAGAAAAACTGAAACACCACCCAAAACAAACAAACAGACAATTCAAAAACATCGATTTTGGAACCGCATTGGCAACAGCAAGGGGCAGGTGTAAAATAACCTGTAGATAGTGAAAAAAAAAAAAAGAAAAAAGACAAAGGGGTTTTGCCCCGATACAGCCCACACACAAAAGTAGTCATAGTTGTCTTATGACATCTAAGTCCATTTCCCTGTGTCTAGAAATCTGAGAATTACCCCTCAAAGCGCTAGCAGCATCAGTTGATGAAACAAGAAACCTTATGTCGCTCAACATCATATCAAAAGCATCGTCTCAGTACGGACATCTAGTTAACTACATGTTAAAAGTGATATCATTAAGGACAGCTCAATTTTGAAGCGTTGGAGGCATGTGTCACAACGGTTTCGTTTACTGGCAGTGTTGTTATCGCGCCGATTAAGGTTTTTGGCAGATCGGACAAATTACGACCACGCCTTAAACAATGCATAATAATAATAATAATAATAAAAGATCATGTCATAGCAGATAGATTATATACTTTTCGTAATCGCGGCAAAACGTATTGCTATAAATATTAAGTAATGGTTACGTTTTTATAAGTCCTTCAACCGCCTGAGGGTGGTTATCTCAGAAGTTAATGAATGGATAGATTATTTTGAACGTGTTTCTGTTTTGTTGTTTGTCGGTGCACTCATTCATTTCTCTTGCTTTTTTTTCTGCCTGTCCTTCCATCAGTTAAATCATTACTTATCGAACCATCGATCTTTCCGTCCATCTGTGCATTTGTCTATTCATCCATCTATCCATCCATGCATTCATTCATCCATCCAAAAATCGACCCATCCATCCACCCACCCACCCATCCACCCGTCCATCCACCCACCCATCCATCCATCCACGCATCCATCCATCCATCCATCCATCCACGCATCCATCCATCCACCCATCCATCCATCCATCCATCCATCCATCCATCCATCCATCTATCCACCCATCCACCCTATCTGTCATCCATGCATCCTTTCATTTGCCCATCCTAAGAGTGGGCTGAATGTATTGTTACAACACCAGAAGTTCTCCCCCCCCCCCCCCACCCTCCTCTTTTTTTTTTCCTTTCAATACCATTGTACCATTTTATTTTTGAATTACATGTAGGCCTATTTCTTTTCGTTTTTTTTTTCCCTCGGGTAAAAGAGGAATGACACATCAAGAGTACGCAACAATTACGTCATCCTTCAGTTCCCTTGTTGAGTTTGTCAAGTTCAGTTTTGTATGAGATCATGATGCCACAGCGGCAAGAAAGAATAGCAGCTCATACATGAGACACTGAAGGAGAAAATAGGGCCTTGCACTTCATAAAAAAACCTACACTATCGCTTGCTTTAGCCCCCGAGACATTCAAAGCCAATACTTTAACCCTGTGAATACCAAAAGAAACTCCTGTTTTTCCGCAGTGTCTCCATATATTATAGATCCAAAATTAAGAAATTTATACCTAACTGCTATATATAGGACTAAGTATCTTTTTGCTGCCCTCACTGTTATTTGGAAAGTAAATTCATGGACAACCTATCATGAGTGGTCTTTGAGCTAGATCGGTTCTTTGATACTTCGAAGATACTACCAAAATCCGTTCATAAATGACCAGAGGAAGAAATTTCAAGACTAAAAAGCAGTTCACAGGGAATGAGTGTGCTATACAAAAAGAAATCAACATTTACAAAAATAATAATATTAATAATAATAATAAAATACTACAGCAAAAGAAGAAATAAATTATAAATATAAACGTTAAATCCGAGCTGAAAGATCCAATCTGTTTTTGTCGCAAAGAAGGGTGTTGTTTTTCAAATCTTGATATATGTAAGTGAAGAAAATCAAAGCAGCAGGAGAACAATAAGTGAAAAGTGTCCTTTGTTTGTTTGCTTGTTTTTTCTTCTCCTTTATTAAGTTATCTTTTTACGAACTTTTCCTTGGGGTTTACTTTAATGAATCGTATATGTTGAGTGAGAGAGTAGAATAAAGATTTAACGTTGAAAATTGTCTTCTTGGCAAGCTTGCCACTTCGGCTAGTTTCAAATCCTTTATCACTTAGATCTACATAGCTTGGTGAAAAGATAAAGGGAGCGGGATTTTATTTTAGATATGTGATATTGTCAGTAGAAATGCATTTTATGTGTTGCAATCTTGAGAACTGTCACACATTTCTTCAGAGGTGTTTAAAGAAAACTGGACATGATGCCCTTGTGACTCTTATTTGAAAGCCACTGTGACGTTTCGTCATGTTCTTTTTCTTCTTCTATGAAGTCCACATCCACCTAATGACTGTACAGAGCTCTTAGGGATCGATTCTCAAGTCTAGTTTGCCCTACTCTATATCCTACTCAGACCTCAGCATTTCCATGCAAACAAGGAAACCTGTTTGAAACCAGTCAGCCATAAGCCAGGTACCTCAGAAACTTGTCACAACTGGCTCCGAATGCATCCCTCTAAATATCATCACTGAGTCGAATCTATCTGACCTCATTCTGTCAAACGATGAATTTCTTTTGCAACCGCTTTCGTCTTGGCCAGGGATTTGTTATGATTCTTGTCCTTGATATTGCTGTTATTGTTGTTAATGCTTTATACTTTTTGTGGTCTTTTTTTGCACATAGACCTCCAGGAAGTAATAGTTTAGAACTCGGTTCTGAAACAATCTTGGATAGATAAATCAAAATGTTCTGTCACCAAACAATAACTATGGTGGTGGTGTTCTCTGAAGATTGAATTGGAAAGGAGCGATAGTTCATCGGAAACATTTTTACAATTATTATATTGTGGTGTGATTCAAGATTTCAACTCGATCACTTTCTATTCATCAAAGTACAGCCCACTGTCTGAAAACACCCAGGAATAGCAATAGTTGGCTCTTTGAAAAAGTTATGGTGGAACATGAATATTCAAGGATGTAGCTGACGAGCTGATATTTTAAGTATATCTGTATATTCATGTAGTTAATACTACTTTGTCAGACAAGGTTCATTTTCTGGAATATGTAAGTTATTTTTAAAAACTTTTTTTTTCCTAATCTGTCAATATTCAATGTTTTTTTCTAAAATTTTGATTCATATAGCCTTTTTTCCTTGTTTTATCTTTAACAGGTTCAAGGTCAGGTCGTTAACTTGACAGCCAATTTACAGGCAGCTGAAAAGACGCTGGGTCGCTATCAGTCACAATCAGATCTGATGAGAAACCAAAATTTCAATCCAGGAAATCCCAACGACTTCACGGGAAATCGTGGCCCAGTCGGCAATGTGGGACACAATCAATTCTTTCCCGACAATTCGCATCGCCAGTGGGACGACAGTTTCAAAGACAACAAAAACGACAATCGGTTAAAATATCCCAATGATGGCTTGAATCCTGTACCAAGGTATCATCCGCAGAGTGACAAATGGCCGGTTTTTCTCCCGGCAGAAAATCGAAAACCGGTATACCAGCCTGGTCAAGGTAATGGACTGATCCAGCACCAAGACTTCATGCAGGACCACCGTCTTAACCAGATGGAGGGAGGCGGGCAAAAGTTCCCCAATCAGTATCGAAATCCTTCAGATCAGAGGATGGATGTAGGAGCTGACAACCATATGCTGAATGTAGGGGATAGAGACGAAGCCTTACGAGGGGGCATATACCCCGTGATGGCAGGGGGGAACATTAGATATGAAAGGAGTGCAGGTGAGAATAAAGGAGGTTTGGATGTCAAGCAACAATTTGACCAGTCCATAGTAAGCAGTCGTTTAGAACATGGTATTACGCAAGTCAATGGGAGCTGGACTTTTGACTACGGTTCTTACTTTCAGGAACGCCTTGAGCTGGCAGAAGTGCTTAGTGGACAGTCCTACAAAACTGAATATGAACTCATTCCATTCAACAGGTTCATTTTCAATCGTATTTTCATGGTCGAACCAGGGCTTGGCAAACGTGTTGTTGAGAAACCTATCGGGGCCAAGAAAAAAGATCTGAACGAGATTCTATTTCACGCCGTGGAAACCCTCAACAAAGATCGATCTGAGACCAATTTGTACACATATGACGACTTCGTCGAAGGTATTTATCGCTCAGACCCAGCAGCGGGATCCCATTATGAGCTGTATTTTTACAACCGTGACAACAAAACCTCAAAGAACCCAGGCTCTTACGTCAAACTCGCTGTCTTCAGGCCTTACGCCCCGCCAATGACAGTTCGCCAAAAATATGTGGACACTGGCGCTGAATGGATTAACATAATTTTGCCTTTGTCAAAACGACTGGACACATTCCGCATTTTCATGGACCAGTTTACCACTGTCTGCATTAAACATGATAAGCGCATTTACCTCACAGTAGTGTATTTTGGAAGTGATGGCCTGAAAGAGGTTAAATCCATCATGGGCCATGTTGCTAAAGCACACAAATTCAAACACATGAAACTTGTAACTTTAAACGAAACATTCGCAAGGGGTCGAGGTTTGCAGATCGGGGCCCTGAACTGGAAAGGTGGTGGAGATGTTTTGTTGTTTTTCTGTGACGTGGATATTGTGTTCACGCCAGACTTTCTCGAGCGATGTCGTTTGAACTCTGAAAAGGGCCAAAGAGTGTATTACCCAATTGTGTTCAGTCTATACAATCCCAAAATTGTTTATTCATTACAAGATTTGCCTATACCGTCACTACAAGACCAACTTGTCCTTTCCAAAGACACTGGATTCTGGAGAGACTTCGGCTATGGCATGACTTGTCTGTACAGGTCAGACTTTCTAAAAATCAAAGGATTCGACGAGCAAATTACAGGCTGGGGCGGAGAGGACGTGTTCTTATATCAAAAATTCGTGCGGAGCGAGTATTTCGTTGTGCGGGCCACAGACCCAGCCATATTTCACTTGTGGCATGAAAAATACTGCGACCCGACTCTGAGCGCTGAGCAGTACCGCAGTTGTATTCGTTCCAAGGCTTTGAACGAGGCTTCTCACGCACAACTCGGCTTGCTAGCCTTCAAGGACGAGATAGATGTTCACAGGGGCATTAGTGAGCGAAACAGTCTGCTGATGAGGAATGCGGCAGCCGAGGGCAAAGATGCAGCCAATCAGGTTGACAGTGATGTTCAGCTGAAGAAGTCTTAACACTACATTAACTTTTCTGATGAAATATTTTTTTTTTCTCATATCATAATCCCAAAACGGTTTGAATCTCATGTCTGACATGAAGGGGGATTAATTTACCATTTAATATTTGCATCTTTTTGTATTTGATCAAATCCATGCACTTAAAATCTCACAGATGTTTGTCTTGTTGGACATTGTCCCGTCGAAAGAATCTATCTTAGCAATGCGTTGAAGACACTGTCATGAGAGGCTAAATAAGCTTTTCCAGAGGGAAGGAGAAAACAAAATGTATAGCTCATGTGTTTTACGTACCTGTCTTACAGTGTGGCTCAAGATCTGTCTGCCCCCATGTTGTTAAACCTGGAATGCTGGAGCTTTATGTTATGTGTTACTCGTTCTTTCTCAGAGCAGGATAGGTCTTTATCCTGTAAGATAATGCTACATGCAGACCACGTAAATAATGAAGTGCCAACAGCAGGTAAATGAAAAAAACAAGACTGTATCACAGGAACTGTATTTGCGATCAAGAATCAGTTGTCATATCATGTAGGGCAATCGCTGGCCAGATGCTCAACCATTTTTCCTGCTCAAAGAGATCTCGTTCCTCAAGTGCACACTATAAATAGTATATTTACAATAACATTGCATCCTATGATAACTGAGAGACCTGTTGTAACGATCACCGGTGCATAATAAACATCACTGAAACATTTTTATGGGTATAAAATGATACCATCACGGTGAATGCATGAGAAGAGAATGTGTAGGCAGTGCAGGAATATAAAATGGAATGTTTGAAGAAACTGTAGACAATAATTATAGACAGATCGCAATGATGTAGGTTAGACTTACTGCGATCTAAAGAATAGAGAGGAGAGAATTGTGGTAAGTGAGAGGTACTACTAGTACTATACCCTATGTCTTAGAGCACCATCAGGGACAACCCAAACAATAGGGCACGTGAGAAATCATTGTTTTTATATCAAGCAAATAATCTGGTACAACTCAAAAGAACCAGACTGCTGGGAAAGATGGGGGCGGTAGAGATATGACTTGTCTTTAGTAGGGCACATACCTCAGTACATTGCCATCACGAAGCCACACATCTGCCGCGCGGAACGGATACACTCGTATTTATTTGGGCGTGGCGGACCGGAAGAAAGTACAAGTATTCAGGATGCCAACGTGATGGTCCCAGAGGTGGATTTACTACTTTGGTAAACGGGGAGCAAACTGTGTGCACGTGTGCAGTAACATTTACTAATGCTGAGTCGGCATTAGCTCATGATTTATTTGACCTGCAGATATCACAGTGAAAACTTGGTTGTTTAGGATGTGAGCGTTTGTAAGTGAATACAAGAGAATATAGAATGTGTGTGTGTGAGAGAGATAGAGAGGGAAAGTATGTACAATGTATAAGCCTGTACAAGCATGAAAAAGCTGTGAGAGATGTGAATGATTACCCACACGAAATTTATGACGTCGATAATATGATTTGATCTGTAGAGATTCCACTTCCAGATACCATGACAGTATTTGGTACACACTTCACTAACGTCTGCGTTATAGAAATGAGGGATGCGTTTCCGGATTTTATTAGGTTGAAAACAGAGGGAACATTCGTCTATAATCAGTGTTTTGTTTGTAGTCCGGCCGTAAAGTCATCTAGAAATGTTCAGTTGCTATCTCTCTCTTTCCTTTTCTCCCTATTCTCCTTTATTAATTGTTGTTCTCTATCACTGACTTTAGCCTCTTCATCCAATCAGTATGTCTCTTTTTCTCACGCTGACGTTCTTTAGCAGTGTTTATTTGTGGGGTGGTGGGGGGGGAGGGGGGGGGGGGGGGGGGGGGGGGGGGGGGGGGGGGGGGGGGGGGGGGGGGGGGGGGGGGGGGG
>JBCAUA010555981.1:0-16537 GCA_038406235.1 Peronia verruculata | reverse complement strand
ATTTTGCAGATATCTAACTTTTTTTCCCTCTCTCTCTCTCTCTCTCTCTCTGTTTTTCTTTTTGTAATCAAAGTTGAATACAATTCTTATTTATTTCATCAGATCATTCCCCACCCCTCCCCACACACACAATTTTCCAGCCTGTTTTTTTCTTTTTTTTTTTTTCAAAGTTTTTATTTCTAGTTTAACCACACACACACACACACACAGACAGAGTTTTATTTCCTCCTTTGGTCATACATTGATTTTCTTAAATGTAATTCACAATTTTTGTGGCGACCTAACAGTTTTTCAGATTGTGCCATATGTTGTGAAAATGTGACTGTTTTCATATTATCATTCTCAAATCATTTTACATGCATATGTCTCATCTCAATATGTCTTTGATTGTCACAGTAATCAATTCATAATTTGTACATTCATGTTTCCTTTCGCTAATGACGGCGTTGCCCTTTGTTTATTCGTTTGTCTTTTAAAGTTATGTATTGATTTTGTGCTTGTACTGTGGATATGTATGTAGTCTGATCTGTATAAGGCAGGTCTCCTCCTTCCTCTCTCGCCAATCCCTCCCACCCCCACCCCCCAACCCCTAGTCAGCCGGCTTCAGTCTCCGCTGTTTATCGTACATCAGTGACGCTGGTTTATCGTACATCAGTGACGCTGGTTTCTCGTTCAGGCTGAGTTGATCCATTAGTGCGAGCTAAACTGGCTAACGAAGGGCGTAGTCGGCTGATCTCACTTTGATTGCCCCAAGCAGAATTAGTGATTCAGTCAAGTTTAATTTATTGTAAACTGTAGACTTGTTTTAATGCTATCTAGTTTGTCTCTCCAGCCATTACACATATCAAAGTCAAATGTTTCTATTAAATTTACGATCGTTATTATCATCACCATCAGTATTATTTGTTATGAATATTGTTGTTCAAAGAGGTGGATAGGTGTATCTTTTCTGTTCAGATAGACCCACCCCACCAGCATTCGTGTCTTTCCCCTCCCCCCCCCCCCCGCCCCAACCCCTCTCGTACTCCCACCATTTTCGTTTGTGGAAATCATCTCTTTGTCCACACTTTGACCACTTATCTGTCCTCCAGTGAAATGTGATGCCATGTTTGGTTACTGCTCTATGTTGTTAATTCACTTAACAACGATGTCTTGACCTAAACATTTTGTGTTGTAAGGAACTCGTATGCATCATACCAACCAATTTACTAATCACTTGTATATAAGATGTACTGTTTGTGTATTGTGTTGATGACTGGTTGATTCATTCATGACATTCTGCTAATTACACCCATCAGTTTTTATCCCCAGGTGGTCAGCTGTATTGCAGTAGTAACTATGTTGATACTTTTTGTATGTTCTCTTACAGTCCTACCCCCATCGTACTGACCACTTCTTCCACATATAATGAGCTCATTAATCTCTCCAGTATGTTGTATAACAGCATGGACATTTTTCTATACAGTTTGGATGTGAGATATACAGAAATCCTCCCCTAACTGGAGATGATTCATTCTCTCTCTGTCTCTCTCTCTCTCTCTCTCTCTCTCTCTCTCTCATGGTCTTTCCCATCTCTTGGACATATTTTTCTTCCTCCCTTTTTTTTTCTCTTTCCTTCACGCGTCTTCACTCTCTTTAGTTCCCTCTCTTTCAGGCACTACTACTCTCTCTCTATCTCTTTCAGATGTCATCACTCGCTCTCTCTCTCTTTCTCTCTCTCTCTCCCCCCCCCCCTCCCTCCCTCTTTCATGCGCCACCTCTGTCTTTTGCTCTCTCCTACCTCGTTGTCTTTTTCTCTGAATAGGACCCTCTCACATTTCTAACCCTCCTCCCCCTCCCTTTTTTTTTTTTCTCCGCCTGATCTCTCTCACTATCCCTCTGATACCTCTGCATTTTTTCTCTCTCTCTCCATCTCTCTGTCTCCTCTGTTTATCCCTCTCCTACCTTCTACTATCTCTGTCACTGTTTTTGTTACACTATCACTTTCTCTCAATTTTTTCCCCCTCGCCCCCTCTGACCCCCCCCCCTCTCTCTCTATCTCTCTCTCTCTCTCTCTCTCTTCCTGTGTCTCTCGGTTTCAGTTTTCTCCTCTGGGGGGGGGGGCATTAAATGGCGGAATATGAGACTATAATACTTGTCTTTATTCTTCTCTTCCACCAGACTAATGCCCTGGGCGTTCACGTCCGTTTTGATCACGAACTCCCGGTGAACAAATGAAAATAGAAGTTTACTTGTTTCCCAATAGGCCGTTATTCAGCGGTGAGATTAGGTTTCGGATAGCTCATTAACAGTAATCGCATTGGGACCTGAGGTCTTTATCATTTTCTTCCTATAACCGGTGTTTAATTTCCTCCGTATTACTGTCGATATTGTTGTGATCCGTTGTTATTATTGTTGTTCATTGCTGTTGTGGATGTTCATGGTAGTGGCGATAGTGTTATTGTCATCATTATCGACAGTCGGTACTGTCCTTAGTGTTGTTAATGTTTTAAAGAGTATGACAATGTGTGCTAAATGTCAAGACAGAGCCCATTTGAGCAGGGATTAGTGATCTTTTTTACCAAGCATTTTCACATTGAGACTGAAGGGAAGGGAAAGGGGGGGGGGGTGTAGTTATTCCAACGCTATGGTCAGAGAAGTTTTAGCTGAAGCATCAACTAATGTTAAAGTTAAAATGAAAAAGTGAGGGGCGGGAGATTCTTTTGAAAAAAAACACTTGCATTCACAAGGAGTCATGACTTAGAACCGGTTTGATATAGAGAGCGTTATTCTTTTGAAACAGAGTAAAAGGGTTGACTTTTTTTTTTTTTCAAACAAAGGAAGGGATTTGATCCTTTGAAACTTTCTCTAAACCTCGCTTCGTCATTCATTTTTTTTCTTACGTCCGTCGCTTCTCACTTTAATCAGTTGTCTTTATTAACAGTGGGAGTCTGCATTTGTATAACATCTGTAGTTTTGTTTTGTCGAACATAGTGGCAGAGTAAAATCTATAATTAGACACTCTATTTCCGGGCTGTTAATCTGTAAATCCTTCAAGTATCCTCACAAAGTATACGAGAGTCAAGATTATTTTCTGAGATGATACATTTGTTATACAGGCCCTGTATTGCTTTCCAGTCCCAAAAACATCTTGGCTTTAAGTTTCTATCCAGTTTCGTGAAAAGAAATTTTGTTGGTAGAAATTTGGGAGTTTTCCCCGGACAGTGGCGTCTCCGCCTACTCTTCATCCGATTTTAAACTGCCAAAAGTTCTTCAGCGTGCGTAAGGTTAGTATGTGATCCCCGACATAATATTATATATGTTTATATTATATATCACCCTAATCTGAGAAGACTGGAATGTCGGGTTTCTCTACCCAAGAGGTCAGAGGACCGTTGCGTCACTGACAGTAGTCTTCGAATCTATCCCATCCCCCGTTAAGATTTGAATTTCGCGTAAGTTTTTCGCCGAAGACTACACGCCTAACCATATGGCCGCGGCGACCTCCTCCGATGACATCATCGCTGTTTGTCACATTGGTGTTTAACGAACGGAAACACGTGTGTATGCCCTCTTCACAGTGTGTGCTGTTTTGGAAGACTGGTATATCCGCTGCATATTATGATCAGTTAGTCTTTGATCAAACTGAGGCCTTGGCGTCACTAAGCAAGATGAAAAGATTGGTGTTGGAAGATGATGATTATCAGCACAACTGTGACTGTTTTGCCCCTGACCTTAAGTGTATAAGTATAGTATAAATAAGGCGACCAAAGTTTGTAAAGGCAAGTTATCAAAAAAGAAAAAGCAAAATATAAATAAAATGAGACGTTCATTCTCACCTATTTGTTGTTAGCAGCCACTGAACAAAACAACTTCCCCCCCCCCCCCAACCTACCCCCCAAAAAAAAGATTAAATCTGACGCTAATTGATGTGGCATTGAAGCTTAGTAAACACTACGGACCTAGTAAAAATATTACTCATCGTTGGTTATGTTTTTGTGTAGTGGTTTCATAGCCTTGACCAGGTTATGGGCCCATGGAAATGTAGGGCATCCTATCGATCGCCTGAACTAGGTTTTGTAACGATGACCCTCCAGATGGTCACGTGCGAAGTGCAAAGTGGGTGTTAAGTGGAAGTTAAGTAAAACACGATTATCTTATCACTGAGCCATAGATTTAATATGGTAATAACCAGACCTTTCCGAAGATGGGTGTATATATATATAACTTAAATTGGCCGAAACGTTTACACCCCCTTTTCCTAACTGATAGTTAAATCAGTTTGGTAATCAGTGCTTCGTGCATATAATGATCTCGGCTTACGTCTTTTAGCCCATGAGAGGGTCAGTACAACATGTTAACTCAGGGACACACCTAGGCTCTTAAGATACACTCATCTCACGATTTTGACATCATTTCAATGTTCAAACATTCAGCACGGTGAAAACCACAAGTAGGCAGGCAGTCACATTGAGGATGCAGGCCTTGGAAACCTTGAAACGGTCATGAGCTTAAAAATGTTAATCGAGAGGGCTGCTGTGTGAAGGTTTTTTATGACAGGACGTCATATTGTCTAAGAAATAACATTTTATGTCGTCCTCTAATATAATACCAGTGTCATATCATTAGACATTACAGGCTATCAAAAGTTATTCCAGTGTTCAGTTATGTAAATGCATGTTGATCAAATTGGCTCCTTGGCACTTCAAGGGTTAACGCAGGAGGGACAGTAAAATACATAAGCGAACAGCATTGATCGCGAAAGTATTTCTGCGATGACATGAATATCTTGATTAAAAATTGTCTGTCGATGCTTTTCAGGGCGATATTATCAAACTTTCGTACAATGTTATTACCCTTTGTGCTATTGCAAAGAGAACGTGATGGGCTAATCGTCGATGAGTTGATGAACCTTTATGTAGTCCTCTAAGAGTCCAAGCACTGTAAACACACAAAAACGATAGAACATATTTATCATTATGCGACAGACATAGTACCATTAAGAAACAATGAATGGTTGGACTTCTAAAAGCTCACTATGAGATCATTCCAACTTTCTTTTGTGCTGACTGAATGCAGAGCTGTCTCAGCCCTAGAAATGTTAGAGGGAGACGAACCAGTACAGACTCGCCTGTTTCTACGTTACATTGGAATGACCTGTCAAACACTGTACTGTGTGTGGAATATCTTATTCTTATTATGCAATCTTAAAAAGCGACGCATCATTTCTTAAACATGAAATTTAATGTCATCATAGACACCCTGGCGGCAGCACTCTGACATTAATCTTACTGACAGCCTCTTCGGTCAATGGTCAGTGCCCAAAAATTAGTTTGTCCAATCCCAACCTGTTTTAAGCTTTCAGTCTTCTGGAGCTTTTCCTTACTGCTTACCATATAAGTCACTCCAACCGTAGTGGGTTAAGATATCCAAAAATGTATACTGAGTATCTTCATTGATTATGTCTACAATATCAGAAGGTTATACTTTGCGCGGGGGCTTGGAGTATATAGAGTAGGTTCTTTGCTCCCAACTGCAGGCCCCTGATAGCCCACCGTTGGTGGGATATCTCCCATGGAATGCCATCCTCCATGTTCCAGTGGTGACATCTTTTCTCTCTTTTTCTCTTTCTTTGTCTCTCTCTCTCTCTCTCTCTCGTTGCTTCTCTATTCTGTCCTGCCCTCTTTCCTCTATTCTTCTTGACGTGTAAACGTGTCACCGTATTTGGCACAATATAGCCGTGAACGAGCTGATGTGCCATTTAAACTCCGACACAAACAAACAAATAAACAAGAATGTTATAAATGTACTGATAATGCAAGTACTCTAGCCCGATTGTTTCGTTGTGTTTAGGTCTACTTTTGAAGTGTATAACCTTGAGCTGTGGCTAGTTCTGGTCTTGTCAGTAGGCGAACTCTCGCCCTGTGTAGCACCAAATAGGTCACTGAAAGGTCCCGGGATTGTCGGTGTTAAGTGACAGCGAGACTTAATTACCATCTCGTGTTGGCACTTGCCCGGCCAGATGTTACTCGGACCACTCGTTGTCACTGAGAAGTGGCCAGATAGGAGCTTGGATCATATGTCACTCCCCGCCCCCCTCTCTCTCTGTCTAACCTGTTTTACCTAGTTTGCCTTGTTAGCTCTAGTGTGGGCGGTGTGGCTTGAGTATATTATGAAAGTTCTGAATATGTGCACTAGCACTCGCTTAGAGAAGCGGAGATTGAAGTGGACGATTAGGTTATGTTCACATAGTGATAGTTATATGACAGTTTTGAATAAATTATTAGTGGAGATGAACCATGTCTTTCAGCCAGCTAATTACTTACTTTTGCCAAATACTAATACAAGCATCGCAAAGAAGGAAAGAATCGCTTTTCCAGCTAGTATTTTTAACACACGAGGAAAAAAAAAATGAGAAAAAAAAATGTTAGGATGAGGACATTTTTTTTTTTTTTTTTATATTGATAAAATTTTCAGAATTTTCTATCCCTCCTCTTTCAGTTCCAAGAAAACGTGTAGTTTTTCTTTCTTTACGTCATACACCTCTTGTGCTTAGCCAATAGACTTAATTCGTCTGACGGTCATCATGGCTCCAGTAGATCAGAAATTCCTTGTTTTGCCTGTGTGTCTTTTATTGTAAGATTTGGTACTGCAGTGTCTATGACGTCATCGGAGTCTGGACATATGTGACGTCAAGTCATTGCTCGGGAATGGTGTCACTTAGATCTCTCACGTGACCTCATGTTGCAAAAACATCTCAGGTGATTCCTGAGGCCAGGTGTGTTGATGAGGAGACTCACCCAGCAAATACCCTATGTATTGCAAGGCTTTGAAATAAGAAAAGAATCCTACGTCGGTGGTTTGTGCGGAACAGTGATGCACTATTGCTTTGGCGTCAGAAACTGGGATGGACATCAGAACCTGACGCGTGCACAAATTGATCTAGTCCCAGGGCATACGGGCCAGTGCTGAAAACAGATAGATGAAATAGCCTTACAAATGCATAACTGATCTGTTTCATCCACGCCTCTCAATTTTTCTTCAGACGTTGTCACTTTAGAATAAGAGGCGTACCTTCTGTCGAGGCAACGGAGCAACAGTGATGTTTAATAACACACATCAATAATAATAATATTCTAGTCGCTGAAGCAAAGATCGTTTCCATCGCCCTTATTCTCCCCCCCCCCCAACCAACCCCTGGGCCTCTTTCCCTGCCCCCCCCCTCCCAACCCCTGGGCCACTTTCCCTGTACCTCCACTCAGCGTTCCATGAGGCGCAGCTTTTTAAGAACAAGATGAAAGCAGAAGTGTGTTCTGGCAAGATAAGGAAGAAAAACTACTACCGGTATATTCAACATTAGCTTGGTCAGTGATGAGACGTGTGATCGATCTTCCCTACCCCCCCCCCCTTGCCCTCCTTCCTTTTGCTTTCACACACCCTCCCCTCCCATCCCCCTTTACTTGACCATGAGATGCCACTTCTGCACAATGTGGGGTATATATTGTGGCATGGCAAGGCAGGGGTGAAGCTGTTAATAATTTCTTGTTGAATGATTGAGATCAAACTAGGTATTCGAAACATCCTCCCTCTTCCACCTTCCCTAGTAATTATTATCTCCCTTTATCCCCCCCCCCCCCACCACCACCACCACCACCCTCTCCCCCCTCCCTAAAAGAAGAGGTAGCGCCACTGTAAACCAAGGGACGTAGATTCTAGCTAAGGTCCAGAGCAGCCCAAGGGCCGTGAACTGGGACTCTATTTTTTTTTTGTGCTGTTGTCCCCGTGCGATCCCAACCTGCTATCTCTCTCTCTATCTTTGCACTTATGATCATGTCAGCGCCATCGTGGGACTGATTGATTGCAGGCCGGGCCATTACGTGACGACTCTGTTATCCTGCTCGGGACGCTTTCAGAGGTTAGCCAGGCCTAGTTAATTGTCAGATCGATGTCCGGGCCGGTAATCAATCGTCCATTAAACGTTTACTTTTAGAAAGGAGATTAAGGTGTGTATCGGACAACGAATACATCGTGGGCGAATCTGAGAAAATGGGACTTGAGTCTTTAGATCGTCTGTGGGGTGAATGGCTTCCAAGGTACGGATTTACCGGGGACAGATTTCTAACCACCTGCTTTTAGCTTGATGTTTGGGCACGAGATAAGATGTCGAGTACTGAAACAATTTGGGCTAAACAGAAACTTGGTGCAGCCCACAATTAAATTGCACGTTTAGAAAGTACAGACTGCCTATGGACATATGGGAAATACCACCACGGGCTATCACCCCTTTTTTGTGGAGTTGATGTATCAGGTTTTTTAAAACTTACAAAGGGCATTGTATTTTGTATCATAAATGGTGGAAATTGTATTGAGGGTCTTATATATTTATAATCCTATTAAATACATGTTTTACATATACATGTATATTTTATTTTCAATCCTTTTATCCTTGTGCCCAGGCTTTACGGACTTCCTGTAACATTCTCTTGTGCCCAGGCTTTGCAGGCACCCTGTAGACAGGAGTGATGAACGACTTTGTCATGGACATGTTACAAACTCGTAACTTAACATTTGCAGTGAACTCAGTTTTTTAATGGAATGATTGGGTAAATTTGGTGTAACGAATACATAATACTGACGAACTGAAGTTTGCATTGGGCGATTTATCAGCTATATAATATGAATTGATCAGTATATGGGCGAAACCGTAAGTTTGTGGTATTTACAAACAGGTTGGAGTTTTACAGAGTAGTCATGGTTTTTATTAGCTTTTCAACCTCCTGTAGTCATGGTTATCTCAGCTGTTCACAACCGTGGTCAAAAAATAACATAACACTATTGTGTTATGTGATCGTCATTTACAGAGTAGATCGGGCTCTGGTGTTGGGTATTGGGAATTCAATGTGTATTGGTTATTGGTTTTACTTACAGACACGACCACCGACGTTCACGAATGTAAGACATATTTTGATATGTCATAGGCAATTGGTTATCAAACAGTTCAGTAGTGTTGTTGTTGTTGTGTTGGGGTTTAACGACACATCAGCACGATCACGGTTATATTGTGTCAGACACGGTATGATACGTTTACACGTCGAGAAGAGAGAGGTGAAAGAAAGCGGGACAGAAGACAGGAACTAGGAGAGAGAGAAAGAGAAAAGTTTTCTCCCCTGGAATGTCGAGGGTGGCACTCCATGGAAGACACCCCACCGATTGCGGGCTTACGCCACCTGCAGGTGGGAGAAGAGAACCTACTTATAAACCTCGGGCCCCCTTGGGGGCTATCAAACAGTGTAACAATAACATAAACTTTATAGGGCTTACATTAATTAAACTTTGGGATTTTGGGCAGGAGATGATCGACATCTGGAGTATTGAAGTAAAAGTTTGGAGAGCACATTAGGTTACAAAAAAAATGTATAAATAATTATGAGACAGAGTTTTTGAACAGTTGACAGTAAGGTGGAGTTTTGGAGGGGGAAAAAAAAAAGATTGAGCTGTATCCAATATCAAAATTTTGAATGATGTCACCGCTGTGTCAGCAGATTTCATTAAATGCATTGTCAGCTCGCGTCAGTAAAGGTGTTAAAATATCCAGGTGTCTCTAGCTTAACCAAGACAAATGAATGAAGAAATTATCATGATAGGGTCTGTTCGTAACTGGGATTTCGGTATCGCCGTGCGATGTAGTTAATGGGATGTAAAGTATAAGCCTTTTTAGATATTCGGATATTCAGTATCGGTTCCTTGCATTGTTTATTTAGCCCAATGACCATGGTATCGCTCAATTGGTTGTTACCTCTACCTTTCAATGGGTCAATCATATCGCTGAAATGCCAGGACAGCCTGGCGAGCTCATCAGTTGTCTGCCCTTCATCCTTGCCTCCCCTGCTGTCTGTCTCTCAGTGAGCGAGTGCAACTTAGGACCTTCAACATAGAGAACGTCTTTGGTTGGGAACTGTATTGTTTACAAACAGGTAAATCTAACCGTCATATAATAGCAGCGACAGATCAGTGGCCTTTGCTCTACTCTCCTTGTTTGGCATGAAAGGTCTGCTCTGAACTTGGTTGTTACGACAAGTAATTGATAAGTCGTTCTATAAGGGGTGCGTCCAACAGTTATAACAGTTATAATGCTAGCAGCTAGTGAACTTGGGCTCTAAAATGTTAGTGCCATACTGGGCGAATCGTGCCGGTAACAGCCAGGTTAGTCCAAACTTTCATCTGATAGGGATAGGTCAGTAACTTTGTTGTGTTCTTTTGCTTGAAAAGAACATTTATATGTGTGTATGTGTACACTTATTGATATTCATAGTCTGGTCACTTTACGTCATGTGCCATAGTGTCGTTGAGTGAATGCTAATCGCACCGTTTTCAACCACTAAATCTTTAACTGTTCATCTACTCTGCGGTAGATTCGCGACTTTTTCTCCGTGTCTTTTGTGTGGACTGGAAAATCTACCCTCATCTTCATTGTTTTGTCAATGGAGTGGGAGATCGTTGTACTCAGCCCTATTTCTTCCTTTGTCAGATACAACAAGCTGGTCTTGTACAAGCCAGTGTAAAGAGGAAAAATTACTTTTGCGCCCTTTGCTCGAAACATACCATGAAGAATTCAACAAGGAAAAAAAAAAAAACAAATGATGGCACAAAGAAAATTCTTTGTTCTTGTTGTTATAGTTTTATCAGTTTTTTTTTTTTTTTTATTAAATTTTCGAATGACATGAAGTAAGGGACTTTTTGGCTCTTGTCACTGCTTGTTCAACACCTCTTGTGTCTGGCAAAGGGAAGTAATAAGGCTGGCCACAAGCATCTCCTTTAAAAGGTCTTCTACATGAGGATAACTATATGCTCTGACGTCAACTCTGTAGGTAACTCTGAGTTCATCTTGCCGTGGTTGATAAATGACTTTGTACCGTACCAGTCTTTTAGACTGTAGATGTGTACACTGTTACTGAACAAGTTACTTTCCGTCAGAGTCGCTGTCCTTGTGTTCTTCGCGTTCACTTCCACTTTTGCCCATCGTCTCCTACCATCAAAATCCTTAAATGTACCTGTGTTTTGTCAGCCTTTAGACCTTCCACACTATTCCAATGTCCAGATAACGAGCCATTCTTTTCAATCAATTCATTGCTTGTCTTGGCCAAATATAGCAGATGTGAGACAGCCATTGTAAAGAAGAAAGAAACCAAAAACAACAACAAAAAATCACTTTTGGTCCTCTGTAATTTAGAAGCATGTGAAACAAATGAATTATGAACAAGTCAACACGGTAAAAATAATAATAATAATAATAAATATATACTTATATATCTATATATATTCAAAATGTTCCGTTCCTCTTGTTTCATATAATAAGATTGAGGTTTTTTTAGGTGATTTTATTTCTTCTTTACTATGTTTATGTTAACCTCTTCTACTTGTCAGATAAGAAGTAAGTTGGCGGACGGTCATAATAGTCCAATGACAGCGTGCGGCCTCAGTAGGATTGACTGCCCTACTTACGTACAACTGGCCTGAGTACAGAGTTAAGAATCTCCCAGGCCAGACTGTGGATTAATCACTGACTGTATAACCGTCAGTGAGGCTGTAAGACAGTTTCCGCCTGACTGCACCTGTCTATCACTGCTGCTGACATGCTATCCTACCTGTGCTTTATGGACAGAACCGCCTGCGGTAACTTTTCAGTCTAAGAAAATGGGGTTATCTTGGCTTTAATTTAAGTGTCTGCCCAGATTGGTCAATACATTTTTTTTTTTTTTAGGATAGAAATTTCAGTTTTACTGCCAGGGGTTCTTTAACGGCGCGTGACCTACACGCCGACCTCCAAAACATATTCGTTCCTATTCCAGAAGGCTAGGCGTCGAGCTTCCCTTGGGTAGCCAGAAGAACGTTGAGACACTGAACAAAAAATACAGTCTAATCTTCGAATCGTTTCCATCGCCCGTTAGGATCTGAAATTGTTGCCCGTGACACGAAGTTTTTGCTCCGTGGAGCAGACGCCTACTCCCAAAGCCACCTCCAACTCCCTGGCTGCCTTCCTGCTCGTATGAGGGGCTACATAGGAGAAGGGGAAGGAAAGGAGAGAGGGATGGGGAGGGGGGGCTGAACTGATTGAAACAGGGACGGAGACAGGATTTCCACGCCCCTGATCTCAGACCTTGATTAGTTAAAGGAGTTGTATAAGCTCAGGGGTTTTCGTGCTATTTTGTATGGGCTCTGTGACTTTCACGGAATAGGCGTTGGATTGAACAAAACATTTCGTGTGTGACTGGTTACATGAGTGATTAGGCACATCAGAATTCTTTTCACATGAGCAGTTATAACATTTTATGTAATGTTCATGGTGCAAACTGTATTGGTATGCATGCACGTTACATGTTTTGTGGAGAACGTGTCAGCTGGCAGCTGGGTGGGTATGAAGCCTTTTAAACCAAGATTAGTTGCTTGATAAATAATTAAGATCTGATCCTAAGGAACTGCTAATTTTTAATGGACATGCAAAGCTAATATTTCGCACTGGCTGGTGTGTTCAAAGCCCTGCCGAGCGTCGGTGAGTTTCTGTCCTCAGTTAAGCTGTCTTTGAGTTTGTACCATTCGGATTATATCCAACCCTCGAAAGAGTTGAAGGAAGTATTTGAATAGATCTTTTGTTAGCAATAGTTACGACTATTGAGATGCACTTAAGTAAGAACCAGCTATAGGTAGCTGTAGCATAATACGGACGTAAAAATTCTGTTCCATTTGCACCTGATTTCTATAGTAGCCGGTATCGGACAGCTATGTAACCGCCGGACTCGGTAACTAGCTCTGTTGGATTAACTCCGCTGGGTTTTGCGAGCGACCAGGGTGGGGCAGGGGATTGTCCAGTCTGACAGCAGGCACGCTGAGTGTAAGGGTGAGCCAGGCAGGCACTGGGAGTTTTTTAGAGAGCTGAATGTGTTGATCTGTCCTGGGATCCAAGGCAAACGCTGTGTCAGAGTTGTAACTGCTCTATTAGTTAGTAGATTCAGTGAATCTACTTCAAGACAGCCCCAGATATATATTCAACGCGCAGTTCTGTAGGAAGTATTTCATAGTTGTCCAGTTTAGTAGCGTTTACATCTTACTGGGGGTAAGTTGCTTTTATATGTTGTTGTTGCTGTTGTTATTGTTGTTGTTTTGTTGTTGTCGTCGTCGTCGTTGTTGTTGTTGTTGTTGTTGTTGTTGAGCTCTTCACAGCCAGTTGAAGATGTATCGATGGTAGTAAGATCTGATAATGATTGTGTTGTCCGTTTATTTATAGAAGTTAAGAAAGGGTGAAGCAATGAAAGTTAATTTCTTGGAACATCGTTATAAGGAAATAAATCAAATTCTGGTGGTGTCAGTCATTAGGATATGAGAAAGGATGCTCAAGAACTATGCAGGTATGTCTCGTTTGTCTTATTAAGCTATTACCTTAATGGAACCATGTGGTGTGATGGCTGTAATGAGACATTTTTCCGTCATTGTTTAAATGAAACGCCATTGCCTCATGGGTCTGCCCAGTTTGATTGGCTTCGGCTCATGGGAGACCTTGTGTTACGTCCAGTGTGATAGATTATTGATACCATATCGATTAGCTGAGGTCAATCAGCCAGGACCCCGGTGGTCATCTGATAGTCTGTTATGTAACAACTTGGCCAGTAATATTATAGATCAACATGTATACGCAAGAAATGGAAATCCGGCGGAATTATGAAGTCATTAAATTCAAGTTTTGAAACAATTTGAGTTTTGATTATTTGTAGTACATGTAATATATTTACATCTCTGTGTTTTTGATGTCCCTGGAGTCATTTTTATTGTTTATTTTAGTTCTTTTTGTGGGACAGTGGAGGAATAAGGCAGAAAAATTTATAGGCTTATAAATATGACATGGACATAAAGAAAAAGAAACTCCGGGTAGTATCATTACATGCATATTGTTCTTCACACTTGATCGGCTTCTCGGACTGGTTGTCAACGACCAGAGCTCGTTATATGATGTTATTGTCCTGATGATAAATTAGTGTAGTCAGAACTTTAGTGCCAGAATCTAGGCCAGTAGGTTATGTCTGATTGACCTCTTTGAAATGTGTGGACACTCACCCTGTTTCCGGTGTGATTATGATAGTCATCGTGTGATAAGATAACCGTCCTGATAAGGAGATTACGTGGTCGAGCGATAAGCGGCCAGCCTCTTCATGCAGTGAGATGATTTTAGTCCAGTTCCAGGGAAAAAGAGAGACAGAAACACAGAGAGAGAGAGAGAACGGAAGGGGTGAGGGAGGGAGTGAACTCGTATTTTCAGTAGGTTTGGATGGGGTTTCATGACTTAGGGGTAGTAAAGTTACTTTCCCTTTTTTCGTCTTTCAATCACCTGAATGTGATTGTCTCTTAGGAAAGTCGGACATCTAATCCTTTTTTATGGGGTGAAAAAAAAATACACCATGCAACGTTGAAAATGTAGCCTTAAAGTGTTACACACACAGCGTTGAAATGTTTTTCCTTTCTATTTTATATGCCTTTGCTTGAAGGACAGAAAATGTTGAGATAAACGTGGATTGAAAGGATCCCCACGTACTACAAACAAAAGTTCTGGCCAAAAGCTAACTTAGAGAAAAAGCTAGGACCAGTGAGTGGAGAAAGGGGGGATCATGACTTCTAAGGCCAAGAAGGAAGCAGAATAATGTTATCTGTCTGTCTGTCTGTCTGTTCCTTTTATCCGTCAACTCGTCTGTCTGTCCCTTTTATCCGTCAGCTCGTCTGTTGGTCGGTCGATCGGTCGGTGCTCGCTCGCTTGGCGTCCGCTGTGTTTCTCTCTCCCTCCCTCCCTCCCTCTCTCTCTCTCTCTCTCTCTCTCTCCCTCTCTCTCTCTTTCCCCCCCCCCTCTCTGTCTCTCTCTCTCTCCTCTCTCTCTCTCTCTCTCTCTCTCTCTCTCTCTCTCTCTGTGTGTGTGTGTTTGTGTGTGTATACACATTATACTGTATTACATTATATATATTATACATGTACCACATTAAAGCAGACACAGACAGCTTACACTTGACAACCTCCTAGTCCAGCTTTTGACACACTGCCCCACATTCGTTTCGCGAGGGCAACAAGCCGTGACTTTGACCTCCCGAGTGTAGTCATTCATTAAGTAAATCTCTACCTATGGACCAATAAACATCCCACGAAAAGCTGGCCTTCTCCTGTTCTTCGGAGATCTACTACACTCGTTTGTAGTAAGATAGACCGCGGGTTGGGGGGGGGGTGACAACCGGACTTAGCTTATGACATAGATCTACATCCTACCTTAGCAGACTCTGTCTGCACCTGTTTGTCTGTCCGCCCTATGCTCTGTCTCACTGTCTGCTTTTCTGTTGGCTGGCTGTCGCACTGTCAGTCATTCTATATAATATTTGCTGGGTTTTTTTTTTAGTTGGCTGCCTGTCTCCCTGTCAGTCTGCATTTCTGCATGTCTTTCCAACTATTGGTGCCTCTGACTGTCTAATCTGTCTGCCTGCCTACTTATCTGTCTGTCTAGCCTGTCTGTCTGACTGCCTGCCCGCCTGTCTGTCCCTCTGTGTGCCTAGTTTGTCTTCATGCCTGTCTGTCTGTCTGTCTGTCTGTCTCTCTCTCTCTCTCTCTCTCTCTCTCTGTGCCTGTCTGTCTTGTCTTGTCTGTCTAGCCTGTCTGTCTCAGTCTGTCTGACCGTGTTTACCTGCCTGCCTGTCTGATCTGTCTGACTGTCTGTTTACCTGCCTGCCTGTATAGTCAGTCTGCCTGCGTGTCTGACTGTCTGTCTCTCTCTCTCCCTGTGTCTCTCTGTCTGCCTGTCTGTCTGTCTTTATGTCTAGTCTGTCTTGTCTGTATATCCGATTTCCTCTTGTATTTTCATGTTTTCATTACCTGCTTTTTGTTATTCTGTCTGTTGATCTCTCTGTCTGTGTGTCTCCGTCTGTCTGTCTGTCTGCTTGCCTACCTGTCTATCTGCCTACCGATCTATCTTTCTGCCAGCCTGTTAGGTCATCATTTCAGACTTTGAACAGCAGCAGATACTGGTCACAAAGAGCACACCATTGCAGAAACAGTATAGTTAGTTATACATGGCTTTAAAACGCTGGCCTGGTTTACCCATGCTAGCTCTGCCATCGACAAAAATGAATGTTTTTGCATGGAACTTTCAGATAACTACCCCCAGGGGGTTGAAAACGTGACCCACTTCCCAGATCGGCGGGTAGAAGTAAGGATTAAGAGTATCAGAAAACCGCAGTGACCTAGTTCTGATCTTCACGCCCCCAGCAGCATCCCACCGCAAGGTGCAATCATCATCTTCTTTCTTCTTTTCTCCTTACTGTTCTCTCTTCCTCCTTCCCCCCCCCCCTTCCCCCCTTCCACTCTCCTCACTCCCCGTCTCCTCTCTACACTGATAATTTTCTTATAAGTTTGCCCGCTGAACTGTAATACCTTATTCCTTGCTCTCGGCCCTCATTGAATTCTCTCTTTCTCTATCTCTCTCTCTCTCTCTCTCTCTCTTCTAATACCTCCCCTTTCCTTCACAAAACGCCTGCCT
>JBCAUA010555870.1:0-16539 GCA_038406235.1 Peronia verruculata | reverse complement strand
AACAACAACAACAACAACAACAACAACAACAACAACAACAACAACAACAACAAACAACAACAACAACAACAACAACAGAATGAAGATAAAGCAACAATAATTCTTTACCATTGTTTACAAACTGATCCCAGTTTCTCCGTGGCAAAGCCTCCGGCCATAGGAACTTTCAGAAGGATTCATTACCTCCAGATCCCACATTCTCTGTCCTCACATCTAAAACTAGCACCATCTGATTACAGATTATGTTTAGCCCTAGGAAGGTTCTATCTGGCATCCGAAAGCACGATTAAAGACTGACGTCGTTGTTTCTATCTCTACAAATTGTGCCTGACCATCAATGCAAATGTCCTAAAGCTGTACGGTGGCAATTTTTTTTTTACTTTCTTTCGCTTTGTTTTCAGTCCGCTCTAAAATTACTAAAAATAGAAGTTGATTTATATAATTTCACACACTAGAATCTTTCCTATCTCGGAGGTCAAGACTAAGATTATAGCCATGAATCTAATTGGTATCCTTTCTCCATGTGTGTTTCCTTACAAATGTATTCAAAGTAACAAAGGATGTTAGGGGATTTACAGAGCTGGAGATCGACGAAATAATAAATAGTCATAAATATTTGATGAGATGAGGAGCAGGGCAGTGAATCTAGGCAATCTTGGGCAAACTCTTCATTATACCATTACATGCAAACATTATTCCATTAAGGGTATAAAAGGAGACAAGATAAATTTTGGGGTTGGGATCAACAGATTGCCAGCATGAAACAATAACATAAACAATGGCATTTGAAAAAAGCCAACGGAGACCACACAATGTCATCTTTCAAATCAAAATATTTTCAAGTTGAAGAAGATGAACTAAACAACACGAAAGCACTTACGTGCACTGTCATATGAGCAGTAAAGCTAAATGCTGATAGTAGTTAACGACTACTAATCCATACAGAATACTATGACATTCACTGTTCCTATGCCGTTAGAAACCAAGCAAGACACACTAACTGTAGAACAGACCAGTTAACTTTAAGCCATAAATTGTCATTTCGTTGTCATTGAGGGTTCCATAGATCTGCTGGTTCACAGTATAATCTAATCAAATTGTCAGGTGACAAATAAATGATAAACATGTGGTGGATTAGAACTTTGGACAGTTTTCTTTGAACCCATTTTCCCCACTAGGCGAAATAGAAATTATAACTCATTAAATGTTAAACAAACCGGAACAGTATGCATGATTATGAACACAGGACTTATTTTCATGATCTCCACACGGAAAACAACCACTCTGGGAAATTATCTATCAAATCCGCGAAATCTTCATTCTATCAGAGATCCTTTTAGTATATTTTCATTTAATCGTCCTTTATTACATGTAATAGAAAAATAATTCAGCAGTGA
Organism: Peronia verruculata; assembly: GCA_038406235.1. Lineage (NCBI taxonomy): Eukaryota > Metazoa > Mollusca > Gastropoda > Systellommatophora > Onchidiidae > Peronia > Peronia verruculata. The sequence goes on along the minus strand of JBCAUA010555870.1, from coordinate 15,142 downwards.
CCCATGCATTAGCCAATGAAAAAAAAAAAAGAGACATTTCAGATATTTTAAAAGATGGAGTACATTTGAACATATATGACATTGCAAATAGTCTAGCAATTTCACGCCATGATCACGGATTTGTTTCCTACTCCTAGCAGTAGTGCCAGTCCGTTGTTGTCTAATTACGAAAGATGGAGCATTGCCCAGTGGAGGAAATATGCAGACAGATAAAAAGCATGGGAGCATCCGTGAACAAGAACTACTTGATTTAAAAAAAAATAGCTACCAGCCTTGCAACAGGAGACATGTTCACATTCATAAAGAAAAATTGAGTTGGAACACTTTGTTTGCTATTTTTACTTATTTTTTCACCTCATACCAGTTCCATCCTCATGTTAGGAATCAAACAAACAAGCCTTGCTTTATATAAACACAGCGTGCGCTGTTAAAACGCCAGCTTCTTCTCCATTGCTTTGCATTTTCTGCAAATGAGGCTCATTTGTTGTATTAGGTCAGTCAAAACTAGATCGGTAAACAGAAGACGGGCTCCCGAGGATGTGGATATAAAGAAAAAGATTTTAAAAGTAACATTGATAATGATGACAGCCATGATAATGAAAACAACAACAAAACAATAGCAAATCTAAACGTGCATGTGGATGACTTAGAGCACTATTAAGGAGCATTTTTCCCTATAGACGTTGTTTTGCTAAAAGTGAAAGGAAATCTGAATCTGGAGTCGAGATTTTGGAGCGGAAATCAACAGACAGACAGACACACTGATAGACCAGCAGGTAGAAAGGCAAAAAGATAATTAGACAGAGTGATGGAAGGCCGGACAGGCAAATAGAGGGAACCAAACGTTAATGGTCTTACTCTTACTTGCACTTATTGATGGTGAGAGTCATTGTAAAATAAATGGGAATATGACAGTCAAGTAACTTATATTTTATAATATTAACGTACATAATAATATGTATAGTTGATTGATCTTCAGGACATTGATAATGTTATTTGAGGATATCAATTTCTCGGCGAGCTAGAATGCCCTCCTATTATTTCAAAGCTCCAAAATGTAGATGATAATACATTTTACTTTCAGTTCCTAAGCAGCCTCCAGGGGACATCCATCCTTTCTAATGGTTCACTGATCTGCCGTTCTCAAGTTCCACTCATGGGCTCTCGGCCTGGCCATTTCCCTCCATGTTGCTGTCTATCAGGGTCTCTGATAATGAACGAGAGCAGCGCCAACCAGCAGTCATTCATTCAATAAATCGACGACTCGTTTCTTCTAATTTCTCTGGCGCCAATGGAAATAGACAGCCATGATTCTGTTAGAATCAATAGACACTAATCGGTTCTGCCAGTAGCAGGTTTGAGGGTCACTGCCTCTGATGCATACTGTCACTGACATGCTACGCCTGGGCTTACCAATCCTCATTTCTCGCCTCCATCAGTGTCCAATTCAATGCATGACACGCCCCTCACTCTGAGATTGGGCTCTTTCGGTTTCTTTCTTTCTTTTGTTTTTTGACGCCTCCTTTATTAGAAAATGGCTAGAACGTGTTGGCCTGCAGTGAGTCATCTTGGGCTGGTCAGATTTTCCGATCAATTACTAAATGACCCAAACCTAATTGTTGTCCCACAGCAGCAACACGAACGACAGAAGCATTAGCAATAACAACAACAAAAAGCACGCAAGTGACAGAGATAGCACGTTTTGATGGCATGTGAAAATGAAGAGCCCAGAACTTAAAACGACAAGAGAACCAAAAAATCGAGAGAAAAGGAAAGATGAGCCTCTTTAGTGTCAGCCGCACACGTGATGCACCGGCACAAATGTGTCCGTGCGGCTGCAGCGAGTCCCTGAGTGAGTGAGTGAGAGAGAGAGAGAGAAAGAGAGAGAGAGAGAAATAGACTAGAGAGAGAGAGAGAGAAATAATGAGAAAGAGAGGGAAAAGAGAGGGAGTCTGTGCATGTAAATTCTTCCTTCCTTCCCCTTCACGACTGCCGTGTCTCCTCCCTCACTGTTTTTCTTTTCTATCCTCCCACTCCACAGTTTGCTTCTTTCCCCCGTACATAGTTCTTTGAATCTTACATATGAGGGAATTTTTTAAGGGATACGTACAGGAGGAAAATATAATTCTTCATTGTCATTTTCCTTATCCTCCCCTTCTCCAGTGAATATAATTCTGTTCGTCCATGCTCTCTCCTTCCAATGAGCAGTTCTATAGATATGAAGCAATAGGCTGATATTGTTCAGGCCTCTTGCCATTATAATCCCCTGTGAGATGTGTGTATAATGTGTGAGTGTGTGTGTGTGAACATCGACCGTTGCAGTGTATAACTGTTAGTGTGTGAGAGTGTTTATCCATAACACCTGACGTAATTACAGAATCACATAAAGTGATTACTCTCATCCTTTCCAGGAGCGACTGTCTGATTGCCAGAGATCACGACATGGACTCTCTCGTTCATTCACCAGCTTTTCCACCTTACTCATTTCTAGTAAAGTTTTTTTTCTTCTCTTTTTTCTTTTGTTTTGTTTGTCCCCCCCCCCCCTCAACTCCTCTCCCCCCCCTTTTTTTTATATTACCTTGTCTCATGCCCCAGTTCATTCTGACTTTGCGTGATCATTGATCTCTGGGCGTCGATGCCGTGAGAAGTTTCGCCAATGTAAGGGATTCCAGTGTCGTCATCTTAGGATGAAATGCCCTATGTTTTTACTCAAGGCCAATGCAAAAGCAGGGATAGAGATTTAAAAAGAAAATGAAAAAAAAAATAAATAAAATAGATAAAACAATAAATAAATAAATGTTCACAATAAAACAAAAATCAACGCTAAATTAACTAAACTGAATGAACCAAATGAAAAAAAAAAACAAAAACACAAACTAAGACTGCAACATTATTCTGTTCACAGTTCTTTTTCTTTTTCAAAACAAAAGGTATGGATGGGATTTACTATAGCAGCAAACGTTCCAGTTTATCAATGGCTTCCGACCGTTAAGTCCATGACGTAAACAGAGTGACACAGTGATAAGCAGCGACTGGTTCCATTAGGCCATCACAGTTCGGCAACACAAATATTATTTAGGCCATTAGATTTCCCACACTAATGTGAGTCCTGTCTCTACAATTTACGCCGAAGAATTCATTGGTTAAAAAAAAAAAAAATCCAGAACAATATTTTTACAAAATTTTATTAGTGTTAGAACAAAAATGCCGAAAATTCATGTTTGTTTGTTTGTTTGACGGTGTTGGGGTTTAATGACACATCAGCACGATTACAGCTATACTATGTCAAACACGGTGTTAGTTTACACGTTAAGAAGAAGAGAGAAAAGAATGCAGGACAGAAGACAGGAGCAAGGAGAGAGAGAAAAGAGGTCTCCCCTGGAATGTCGAGGATGGCACTCCATGGCTGGCTTACATCACCTGCAGGAGAACCTACTTATAAACCCGGGCCCCCGAGGTTGGGAGGGGGGGAGGGGGGGGGGGAATTAATGTATAATGTGTCCTATCAGCTGCAAACGAAGTTTTCTTTCCAAAGCAAAGACAGTCTATTTATCAAAAGATGACTTTAATCATGCAGACCAGATCAAGTTTTTTTTCCTGATGTTATCTTCTAGTTTTCCATCAATCGTAACTTATTTATTATGTCATTTCCTAGATATCCATCTTCTCGCATACCCCAAAATTATCACTCTAAAATGTGACACTTTTAGAGGTTGAATTTCAATGCGTATATACATTTCCATTATATCACAATTCAGTGGAGAAGATGGATCAGCCAAATTTTCATGTCATTAGCCGTTTACCTATGTGGTCAGAATCGACCCATATGTTGGTGATTTTTCTTCACATTCCACAGTTCTTGCTGAAAGAAAGAAAGAGACAAAACCATACAGAGTTGCAAAAAGATTGGAAATTAACAAACGTGTGATTGAGTCACTGAAATTCAAATATTCGACAGTGTAATTCAGGTAAATATACTGAGGCCATCATTGCCAAGTCCCTACCACATAGCAAATGTCACGATATCATGTTTGCCTCTAATACTGTGGTATTTGCTTGTGAAACTTTTCCGTATTTGCTCACTGTTTCTCTTGAGTTGCGAAAATCGATGCTGCCAAAATATTTTCTGTTTTACCTATCGCAGTTTATCAAACAGTGTCTGTACATAGTCAGGCACAAAACTTCGTCAGCATCAAAGGCGGAACTAATCTCTGAGCAAGGAATTCTGAGGGAGTCCTCAAAACGATGCACACATGAAACAGCTCTTGAACTTTGGAAATTGTCAGCAGCTAGCTCAGTATGATGTTCTTCAAGCAAAACCAGTTTGGGTTTAATGGTCATCACATGGCACGACATGACGATTAATATTTTGATCACTGTAAGAATCAATTAACACATACCATCTTCCTGAATAGGTCTTCGAGGTGCACTAACTTCATCATTATCATAAACATTATCTTAAAAAACAATTACAAAAGCAACAGTAACCATAACAACATATTCATCAACACAACTATACAACAACATGAATAACAACAACAGCAGCAGCAGAAGCAACATCAAACACATAATATATTTTCCAAGAAAGGGCAAACTGTATCGTGCTGCACATTTCAATCCCCCATAACAAATTATTTCCAGTGATTCTTGAGTCTCTTTTGTTCAGATTGATTAAGTTTTTGAAGAAACACACATCGCTTGTGGCAGCTCGATAATTTCCAGATATTTGTCACAACGCCTCGGCAATCTATTGACAGTGCCTTACACACTCAGTCACCCATGCTTCTCATCGCCCCCCCCCCCTCGCTCCCCCCCCCCCCATCTCACACACACGCCCACATCAGTGCAAATGACATTTTGTCATGACTGGTCCTCATATTACAGAAAACAACAACAACAACAACAAAAAAAAAAAAAAACACACACACACACACTCAAATTAACGAAAATAATCCCTCACCCCCTCATCGTTTGGTACTACACTGCATCAGGCATACAAGAAAGGCACACCCAATCTCAAATCTCCACCGAACCAACCATGTTCTTCAGAACAAATACTCGTGAGTGAGGGATTCTCTAATGAAGTAATATCAGAGTCCCGTGTAACAATCAAAGTTGTGATGCCCGTCCCTCTCGCTGGCCACTTCATCGCAGGTAGGACTAAGAGATTGAACAAATTGAAACTGATCTCCGTACTTGCTTCCCAGCAACAGCGGCATGTCTTTCTTCCTGAACAAAAGCTATCATGGCATAGCTGGTAGCTGGCTGTCTTGCCAGCTGTATCAAATTCGTCACAAAGTCACGTTGTCCAAGGACTTGCCTGATGCATTCTGGTAGCTTTGTGTAATGGCATGACCCCTCTATCCCTCCCTAAAAAATGTTAATGTGCCCCAAAATGAAGAACACAATTCAAAACCATTCCCAAATAGGAAGGAATCAACATCGGTGAGATTGCAATTGAAGTGACTCTGTACAATAACCAGAAATACCACCTCAAAATTAACACTAATCATAACTGATTACGTTTCGAGGCTCTCTGTATTTTAAAAGTGCAACGATTCAAATTTTATTTTCTTGCTGCATTCAATTAGGAATGGAAATCAATAGCACTTGTCAAGTCACATATTTTCGTCCGCCCACATGAGCTCAATTTTACCTCTGCCCAGTTCCCTCCAATCCTCTTCCTAGCATCTCTCTTCTAACGCCCTTTTTCTCAGCTATCCTCGTTTCCTACGCCCATTCCTTTACTCTCAACTCTCAAATCGTTTTCCCACAAGCCACCCTGACAGGCACATGCCAACTGAAACAGTTGAAAAAAAAAAATAGTGACCCGTTCTAAACCTGTTCTCCACACAATATTCTATGTCCATCACGAAAAAAAAAAAAAAAACCTGGAGAATGAACGGTAACTTTCCTTTTCTTTTGATCAAAGAGGGGGGAAAAAAGGGAGCTGCCAAGGACATAACTCGCTGGGAATTGTGGCTGGCCATGTCAGATGTAATAAAGATCCACCAGGAATGGGCCAAGAGATGCCAATAATTTAAGTGGCCACTCCAAAGATGAAAGCTTCTCGTCAATAGAAAAATTAGGCTTGACGTGATGGAAATGAACCGTTGTTTTCCCGTTATGTAAACTCTGATGTATCAATAGACCCATTTTTTAAAAAATGATTTCACAGCCACAAAAAATATCCTGGGAAAAATGAAAAGGCAATGAAATCCCCCGCAGAAGGTCCTGAACACATGGTTAAGATAAATCATTGGAATGGGAGCAGTAATACTCCTAAAGACACACTAAATATTACTTTGAAAGCGGCGGAACTGGTTTTGATCATACTTCGTTTTAGCTGTGAGAAGCTGCTTATATCAAATTCATAATTTGAAGACAGTGTACACTGTGCGGGACAAGGGTTGTATTATAAATATCTTAACTACAGGCAGGCACTCTATAGCTACTTTACATTTAAAAGTTATTGTTAACCGTCGCCCAAATATTCAAATATATATTCAATATAATTAAATATTTTTTTATGTTTTTAATTTTTTTTCTTGGAAAGAGATTTGGAACCAGTGGTGAGATTGATGGCATTTAAGACTATAGTCATTTTCAGGGCCATTAAGCCTCACTTTGAACACTAAAGATTTTAATAGATATAGGTTTTCTTTGTGGGAAAAGTCAAGAAGCTTTCTCCATCTCTCTCTCCTTCTTTCTCTCTCTCTCTCGCTCCTTCTATCTCCGACGCACACACACATGAGCACCAAGGAAAAAAAAAACTGCAGAAATATTGAAAGAGCGTGCAAGAGCAAGGGGAACACTGGATTGTGTAATTTTAAAACAAGAAGGATCTCTGCTGGAGGACGTTTATAAAGCCTCCCCCTCTCTCCCTTCAATGACTTCCCAATTCTTACAGGTTCATTCCCAAGCCCCCCCCCCTCCCCCTCCCACCCCAAACAAAGACATTTTATGTCTTTTGGGGGATTGTTATTGTGTTGGGATTTAACGACACATCAGCACGATTGGGGCTTTATTGTGTCAGACAAGGTAAGATAGGTTTACACGTCAAGAAGAAGAAGAGAGGAAAGAAAGCGGGACAGAAGACAGGAGCAAGGACAGAGAGAGAGAGAGAGAGAGAGAGAGAAGAGATGTCTCCCCTGGAATGATGAGGATGGCATTCCATGGGATACACCCCACTGATGGCGGGCTTACACAGCCTGCAGGTGGGAGCAGAGAACCTACTTATAAACCCCGGGCCCCCGAGGGGGACTTTTACGGGATGGCACACAGTTAAAAGAGGAATGAAAGAAGGAAGAAGGACGATTTTTTTTAAATATTAGATAATAATACATACTGGTTTTAAACAAATGACGTCATATTGCCATGCATTAGAAATATTTTCATCCTCAGCTCACCAAATATACTACTGTCTGTACTACTACTGTGTAACAGACAGAGAACTTTACAAATCATTCATGTTAAATTCTTGCCTGTGCTTGGCATGGGCACCAAACATTCATGCACACTTACACACATTCACACTCATACTTCTGAGACAGCAGTTTAAAAGCCGACAACAATTAGTTTTAGAGAAAAAAAAATAGCCTCACACCTTACATATAATAGCCCATCACAAGTTGAAGAACGGATCTGCAACTTCAATTACTTACGCCCCGAAAACTTGTCGCTGTATTCCATTTAGTTTCAATAAGATTTAAAAAAAAAAAAAAAAGATTTTAAAAAAAGGAGACCTACCCTACTCAAATCTCATCATAAGAGCCTCTCCCTCAGCTCAATTGGGACCCGGTGAAATTAATTTTACATTCAGAGTGAGAAGAAAGAGCGCTTGGGATGGCTGGAATTTTGTCAAGTGAGGCGTTAAATTGGCTCCCCTGTGGGTCCCGGTCGATGTTCTCCTCAGGCTTCAAATAGCTGGGCCCTTCAACAGCAGGTGTTAATGAGCGAACTTAAATGACACAATCCCATTCCACAGACGATGCCCGGACGCCCTTGCTGCCGTGAGCAGCAAGAGATGAATCGCCTGGTCATTAACTATGACACTTTTTTTTATGTCCTCCCTTTTTACCGGGGTTGAAAGAAGCAAGCTATTTTATTAATTAGTTTGATGTGTCTGTTACTAGAAATCATGAGAAAAAAATCATGTCGCAGCAAAGACCAAAACACCACATCGGCCTTAGCAGTATCTGGTTAAGAGTTGGGGGGGATGGGGGGGGGGGGGGGAGGCAGGGAGAGGATGCGTCCAGGAAGTGATTTTTTATTTTATTTTATTATTATTACTGATAGATAACAATCGAATTCAGCATGTTCAGATTAGAAGACGGTAGAATGCCATGTAGTATTATTTCGTATGCCGCCATTTTTTCATAATAAAATGTTTTTCTCCCCAAAACATAGGAACAGAATGGGACGCTCGTATATATACTTCTTTGGTCTGTTATGAAAACGAAGTCAGCACAATTTGTTTGATGACATCATGATTTCTTTTTTCTGTTAGCCAAAAATGGCCCTTTTTCAGGTATTAGCCCTTTGTCCATAACTTCTCTGTGTCTTTTTTGTTTTCTTGTTTTCCAGGCTTTCTGTTTATATCTTTATCGCATTTCACCCCCTGTGGACCATCATGGTCTCCCATAGCGTTACTTCCGGGTTCTGGAGGACTTATGTTACGTAGGCTCCATGTCTTTCTTTGTCAAAAGCAAGAGTGTCCTGTCCTTTACTATGGCAGATAGTCAACAACAGTGCTTTGAAACAGCAGAAATGAACACATTTTACTCTTTACAGGAGTTGGGGGTTCATTTTAAAGCTCCTGGTGAAAGCTGATATTGATATTCTGCGAGGTCGTGAACATGTTTCGTCTATATGTGGTCAACCAATGTTGATCCCTAGCACTGGGGCTTAAAATATTGCTAAGAGTAATCATAATCAAGTAATATATGCCATTGCCTGTCTTCGGTAAACTCATGGTGATCTAAAACTGTAGATAGCAACCAGAGGGAGTCAAAGATTCTGGTTGACAGTAGGCCGACTTGTTCAAGCACATGAGAATTGAAATATCCACTTTTAAAAACTATTTTTTGAAATATTCAGCAAAGAGAGAACAAAAACATAGAATTGATTTTTGAAAAGCAAAAGTAACAAGCAATATTTCAGGACAGATGACAGAAGTTTGTGCCAGCTTTTTCTCAACTATCTTTTACTTCTTTTCGATATAAGAAAAAACAAAGTCATGGTAACATCTCATTTAGTTCATTCCCAAACTGTAATACTTATAAGGTCGTCAATGCTGTAAGACAGACAATAGTATGTCATTCTCTCGGAGATTTAGTGAGTGACCTCTTTAGACTTATCAGACCACAGTATCTCAGGTGACAATACATCAGTCAATCTGCAATGATTCTCATACACAAATGATAATGATTTCTTTTTTCTATTTAAGCATTTACAATTAAGATCTTATCAACATGTGAACTAGCTCGAAAAAGCTCACCATCTCAATATCCTCCTCTCCCTCCCCCTCCCCTTCTCTTTGTTTTCCATGTCATTTGATCATTCTTTCTTTCAGCCTCATTACATAATTTCATACGTCCACCTAAACTCTATTAATATTCACATATAGGAGCTGATAATAACAAGAATTACGAGAGATACAGAAGTATTCAATATTGATATGGTTGGCATTCCATTGTCACGAGCACAAATCACTCAACTTTTAACCATCCTGGGGTCCAGTCGATCATAAATTGCCATCATCTTTACGACCAAGCCAAGAGCATAATTATCACAAACACAGAGCATAAAGACAGGACTGATCAATTTCCTATCAGTGGTAAATGGCAATCACAGAGGATTTACAATTGAAAGTGCAATAGACCACTATTGTATTACGCTAAGGTAAAACCACTGCCAACAGCGAGCTGACAAAGAAGGACCGTTACGTCTGTCTCTAAAAACATCAGGTTCGATTGGATTTAAGCAATTTGGGTTTGACTCTAAAAGTGACATTAGAAACTGCTGGACTGCCAAAGTTTCTATAACAACATTTTGCAAATGGTCAAGAAATGTTATGATAGTTCTTTACTGTACTTTATTGCCAGATGTACTTTATTACCGTTGTGTTTCTTATCTTGTGAATCAGCTTCACTTAGCACACGTACACACAAATACTCAGCATGAACCAGATAACTCAGGTTACTATGACCAGATCATTAATGGCAGTGCTAGGAACATTGTACTATCCCCCTGGTGTCAAACATACTCAAAATCATCTTCAGAAATCAGACAACATCACGCATCCCAATACATGGGTAAGGACAGGTACGAGACATGAAATACAAAATTAATTTTTCGAAGACACATGTAGCTCATTAATATATCAATAATCAAAGACATATTAATGATTTCAGCCAAGGAAAGCAACACTTGGCTGATTCAAAGGAAACAGTCAAATACATCTCATAACCATCGCCATCTTGTATAATATCATTAGAAAACTTTCTCAACACAAATACAAATTGTGGCGAACAAGTCTGACCGGATCAGCCTTCCTAGTATTTTACTTCACGGACTAAAATGTAATTAACTCTGGAGAGAAAGACGATGATGTCCCATCTGAGATCCACGCCATTTCATCTGTTTTTCCCTATTTTTGCCAGACCTAGCTTTGTGACTCAAACACTATAAAATCTGTCTCGAAAATAACTTTCCCAGCCCAGTAAAATCTTGAAATAATAAACTAAACACGTGAAACGTCACACACATTCATACCAACACATAGAGAAATTGTGGTTAAAACCATGTGGCATTGCCTTGAACGGACTTAAAGTGATAGTGGTTTGTGAATATAACCAGCAAAAATGGACATTAGTATCTCGGGAAATCATTCTCCAGATATGGGATCAGAACAATGTTATAATTTTCGACTCCTGGGGGAAAGGCCACTACAAATTCATTAAGAACCATTAGCTGCTTTAACAAATCACTTTCCAATTATTGAAACTGTAAGATCATGGGTAAGAGAGATTCATCAGGAGCGAATCAGTGTTGAGGGATGCTCATGACCAGGAAGGCCTGTGCCTGCAAGTGGAGAAGACGATATCGACGCCCACTGATGAAGATAAAAGGTAAATATACCGGGAGATACCAGATGAAATTCCTATTTCTTGTATTGGGTTCATGGTATTTTGACATGAAGAAAAAGCATCTTCGGTTGTTTGAAACTGGTGTGATTTTTTTTCCATCACGGGAATGCACTTGTGCATACAGTCGATGTGGTGACAGACCTTCTGTGGTATAAGTGGGAAATATAGAATCTCCCCCCCCCCCCCCGCGCCCATATTCTCTTGATTTGGCCCCCTGTAATTTTCACATGAGAGAACACCGTCGGGGACATCGGTTTTTGACAGGGTAAGACATTATTTTGGCCGCAAAAGCTACTCTGAGAATGCTAGACAAAGAGTTATGTAGCCACCTTTGAAAGCTGGTTTCGTCAGTGGCAGAAGTGCTTGGATTAGAATATGAAGCGTCTTTTTTTATTTTCTTTGAGAAAAAGTTATTTTTCATTTGTTTGCTTTCGTTTTATTTCGTTTTAAAAGACATATAAAAAACCACAGATGGCCCATAATCTTTGAATTCTGAACATTTTTGTAAAAGATATCTCATCAGTAGTGAAAACCCTGCTAACATTCTAGTCATTTTATTTTTTTAAGATTGCCTTCGATAGATGGACAAGATTGTTCCAGGTCTAACCATCTTGGCCACAATATTAGCATATTTTCCAGAATATAAAACGCATCAATACCCTTTGCAAACAATAAACGTTATAAAGTATGAAACCTAATCACACCTAATAATAACAAGGGAAACATCTAATTTCGATGCCACATGATAGTTGCGTCCTTGCTGTTCGGGGGAAGGCAAGGCCTGACAAGTTATTGCATTTAAATGCTCAAATGTAACAATAGCTTATCTTAAATTGGTAATGGATTTTGATGTATATGTATTATTGGATCAGTGCTACAAGATCCATATGAGATGAAGAGATACTATATGCCATTTTCAAGTTGAGCAACGCAGCATCAAATTACAGACGGGCCCATTATAAAACTTCAGAATGTCACCTAGGATTCCTTAGGCGTATCGTAGCAGCTTGTTCAAAAACATCAACAACCACAGCGTAACGAAACAGATCAAGAAGCGACGCAAAAATAAACCAACAGAAACAGACAGGAATCACAAAAAAGTTTGCTTTCCGTGAGACAAATCTTTTTCTCATCAATATGTTTGATTTATTTCTTTCCCAACATCACATTGACAGACAGTCTGCTTCCTTATGTTCCAAGGGAAGCTTAAAAGAAAATCTGGGCATTTGTTTTCTCAACCCCAGGTGAAAACAAACAATGCTGTGAAATTGGCACAAAGCTTAGGGTATTACATTCTGTTTTGGGACAGAGTTTTTGGAATGTCTGTTTAAATGCGTATGCATGCCGCACTTTAGAAATGCCTTACACAGATTAACAATTAATATATCTATCTAGGCGTGACCTCTAGGTACAGGAAAAGAAATTATCTTCACACAACAACAGCAAAAACACGTCAGAAGAAATACATACCAGTGATCTGTATCTGCAGCAGAAGGAGTCCGCACCTCACTAAATACAGCAAGCTTTGTAGCCTATTATTTGAACGTTGTTGATGTCGGTACAGGGACTCACTAAGATGCTGGAGATGTTGTGGTTGCCGTGGATGTGGTGGTTTGGTATGGTGGCACAGACGTCTCTGGGAAAGCTCATCCCGGGCACGCATTACTTTGGTCTTGACCTGGTGACCTCAGGGCGTACACGTGCATGGGACAGCTGATCTGGGTCACGACGTTTTGCCAGAACTTTTGTTTAACCTGTGTCTCTGACCAGAGGTCTGGTGCCTTTGTGCGTCCTTGCAAAGGTAACAATAGACGCGTTCAAAGGTTCCTTGAATGTGTATAAATCCAAATACGGAGATATTATCCTCAAGGGCTGCAGCCGCAGAGTGTTCGCCAAAGAAACGACAGAAAGATGTTCTTCTTTGGTCGTGTAAAATACTCCCACCTGTTTCAATCAAAGGTGACTTCTCAGATATCCAGATACACATAAAATAAAACTCAAGAGGATCTGCAAAGTTATTGTTACAAAATTTAAACAGACGCACCGTAGAAAAATAAATTCAAGAAATGCTTCCTATTATTGCACCTCAAATCTGTCTCAGTGTATACAATCAAAGTGGGAAAACATCAGATAAAGCCTAGTCATCACATTGATGCTATAGTTTTGTATCTCATAATATAATATGGGAAGCCAATTAAAACTCCCTAGCTATATGAGAAAGTAAAGGTTGAGAAGAGCTATTATCAGTGTAAACTCCAAACCAGATCTTAATATTCTGAATTACAAAGTCTGATGAAGAACTTTAATACAAAATCAAAATGGCACGAATACACAGTCACGTGATGAAGAATGTCTCCCAAGAGGACACAATAATGTGTCATCAAAGATTGACAAGCCATTTTTTTTTTCGGGCAAACTCTTATTTGCTATTGATTTGGCAAGACCTGAAGTCGCAACACATATAACTATGAGTCATTAAAAATCGCTTAAATAATATCTAAAACAACTTTGAATCAATTGCCCACCTTCGACCTAGAAAGTCAGTCTTAAATTCTCATCTGATCACTAAGAATAAAATCTTGGTCTTCTTGGCACAACCTTTTATGTTCTACCTGGTAGTGATTTCAACCTTCAATTAGCATCTAGTCCCCTAACATTCATGCTGTCCAACAATATCCCACTCTTTCAGAAGCCATAAGGAAAATAAAATGTCCTCTTGATAATGACATACACAGAACAGGCGCTGTCGTGTGGTCACGTTTGTAACTACTGTTCCAGACAAGTTATGCAATCAACTCAGCAAGTCCATAGTAATCAAGCCATTTTCGCCCTCAGATCCTATCTAATTTTTTCACTCAAGTGTATTCGGCAGAATTGCACGTCAAAATGTTCTTATTTTTTCATCTACTTTTTTTAAATGCCTCATGTCTCTCGTAAAGTGCAAGATGTAACCGTAAAGAAATCCAAATAAAGATGTTCCGGAAATAAAATTAATTGCATATTCTAATAGGCAAAGTCGTCTCATCGTGAATAGATCATTATATTGCTAAATTGTCATTCAACGTTTCAAATGTACATCTTACGATCAACTCCTGAGGCCAAAAATATTTTGAATGTTGTGCACAATACCGAAATAATTACAGGCATTGGGCTTTAAGGGGCCCTTGAGGCTCTTGCTTGCCTCTTCATGGAATGAGGTTCTCTTTCATGCCTAGAAGCATCAATGTATACTGAATAAAGAATACGACACGATTAGCTAAACTCAATCATACGTGCAGTATATTAAAAGTAAGTTAATTATTGTCTTGTGAAAGAAAGTCTTTAAACATTTTGGAATTTTGCAAGAGAGGATTTTTTACAGAATCACCAGTAATCGTTTGTAAATGTAAATGTTGACATTGTCTGAATTGAGTGCAAAAACAATATTCTTTATGTCCAGCCAGATTGCTGGGTAGATAACTGATTTCCTCACCCTCTGTTAACGACAGCACAAAAACGATAGTGTGTGACTTGAAGATTCCATACGCTCACGAACGCTAGTTCGACAGACACGCTTCTTACCACTTGGCATCTATCAGAGGTAAGCTATCTGTGTTCGACCGTTGAGAAACCATCGCGTTCCTTTCTCCCTCATTGAATAATTGAACAGTTGACTCGGCGCTTAAAAAGCAGCGGCTGCTCTCATCAGCCGCTGCGCATTTTTTAAGTGATCGACTGGTTTTCAACGCTTTGGCTTGTGTTTGAATCACCGCTTTTCTACCTAAGCTAAATTTATCAGAGGATTTGAAGGCGCCAACGCACGTCAAAGAATCGAGACGTTTTCAGTTGAAAACAGAAACTTGTCTCACGTAAATAAATAGAAAGAACTGTCTTTCCTCTAAACACCAAATTGTAAGATAATTAAGGGGGGGGGGGGCGTCCTGGAGGTGATTTTTTTTATTACTAGAGTTAGGCTATTTTAACCTTTTCCATCGTATTCAGCATGTTCAAAT
>JBCAUA010555760.1:0-16539 GCA_038406235.1 Peronia verruculata | reverse complement strand
GTCTGTCTGTCTGTCCGTCCGTCCGTCCGTCCGTCCGTCCATCCATCCATCCATCCGTCTGTCTGTCTGTCTGTCTATCTCTGTCTCTGTCTGTCTGTCTGTCTGTCTGTCTATCTATCTGTCTATCTATCTATGTGTTTGCTTGCCTGTCTGTCTATCTGTCTCTCTATGTTAGTAGTTTGATCTCATTCTTTCTCCCTCCTATCCCTCTCTCTGTCTGTCTGCCGCGAGTCTTCCCGTGAGTTGTCGGTACAGTGAGCGTACACGCATGCAGGATGAGGCCACCGCCGCGCCGCTCACACGCCCAGGACGGGACGGGCATCGGGAGTAACAGGCTGATCTGACCCGTAAGGGTTTGGCCTTGACACTGGGCAAGGTAAGGGGGTGGAGGAGGGAGGGGGTAGGTGAAAATGATCATGGAGGGAAAGAGGGAGGTATATGGAGGGGATTAGAAGGGGGGGGGGGGGCAACGGAAGGAAGACGAAGGTGATTAGTCGTGGATAGAAGAGGAGGAATGGGGAGGGAATAACCGGAGGTCTTGCAAACAAAGCCCTTTGTCTCCCCCTTCCACCACCCGACCCTTTTCTGACCATCTTCTTCTCTTCCATGCACTTAATGTATGTAGAACTAAAAACAAACGAGGGACGATCGTCTCCGCTCTCTCTCTCTTTTTCTCTCTCTCTCTCTCTCCCTCCCCTCCCGTCCCCCTCCCCCCATACCAGAGTGACTCACTGATTTAACTTACCTTTTCTTTTCATCACAGTAAGATTTTGCAGAGTGGAGTGGGTTCCGCGGGGATGGGAGGATTGGCAAGGGGATCGTGTGAACTAGATCATCTCTCTTTCATTCTCTCTCTCTCTCTCTCTCTCTCTCTCTCCATCTCACAGACACACAGACATCATACACATTATGTTACACACTACCTCCCTCCTGAAACACATTGATTCTCCATTACTCGGGGTTTTCTCTCTCTTTCTCGCTCTCACTCTCTTGTCCCTCCCCCACTTGCTCTCTCTCTCTCTCTCTCTCTCTCCCTCTTTCTCTCGTTTGCCCCCTCCCCACTCGATCTCTCTCTTGCCGCTCCACCCCCTACCCGCTCTTCTCAGCCTTTTATCTTCTTCTTTTTTTTTTTTTTCTTCTTTTGTTTTTCACGATCATGTGCATGACCGTTACTTTTGTTATCTGATTGTTGTCAGCCATGAGCACACAGTGCACACGCTAGTGGGCCATGTGGAGAGAGAGAGAGAGAGAGAAAGAGAGAGAGAGAGATACAGGAGAGAGAGAGAGAGGGGGGAGGATGGCAATGTTTTGTTGTGATTCAGCATGTGGTGTGTGCACTGGGTGGAGGGATTAAGTGCCATGTGGTGAGCGATGGCTAAAAAATGGATGGAACCATGGAAAGCTTAGGTGGAGGGGTCGAGTGTCCGTGAGTTTACCGGCTAGGCCAGGTCATATCCGACTGTTTATTCGTCTTTCTTCTCCTCCTCCTCCTTCTTTCACCTCATCTTCGTTTTCTTTGTCACATACACACTCACTCGTTCGCTCACCCATTCACTTATTTACTCGTTCACTCACTCACACATTCAATCACTCACTCATCCATTCACTCACTCATCCATTTACTCACTCACTAATCCATTCACTCACTCATTCACTCATGCTTACTTATTCACTCACTCACTCACTCACTCACTCACTCACGTGTTCATTCTTTCTCTCTGTATTTGAGCACTTCTTTCTGTAGAACCATCACACATTTCCTTTTGTCTGAGAAAGAAAAGAGGGGTGCAGTTGGTGGTGGTGGTGGGGGGGGGGTGCAAGGAGAGTTAAGTAGAAGGGCAATGTCAGAAACGAAGAAAGAAACAATAAACAACAACAATAACAATATAGTACTTTATCATTCATAAGAGAATAGTCACTTCCATTCAGCCTGAATCCATTTACGTTCATACGCCTTTTCAGTCGTACCGAATACCCCTTAACTCATCATTGTTACATTGACACGACCCCTAAATCGCCAAACGCTTTATGCTCTCAACTATAAGCCGACACTTGTTACTTGATTTCGATCGAAAGCGGATGGCGTGTGTGCTTAAGACTCGTATAATCGGTGCATCATGTGTCACCGAGTTTCTCTTGCGCATCCAATCCTCCTCGCTCCTCGTCTTGCACTTTACGATTTCACCCATAGGGCAGGTCTCGCTGTTACAGTTTCAGACCGTGGACTTTGGCCCTACCAGGAACACGAGAAAACCTAGCCGATTTCAAATACGTGTACTTGTTAAGTGTACATTCGCATAGAACGCTCAGAATGGTAACGGCTAAGATCGCAGTATTACCTGGCTCACTTAGTTTTTAGATTTGGTACTCTGATATGGCTATCACTGTCCACATGCATGTATGATTGCTATCTATCTATCTATCTATCTGTCTGTCTGTCTGTCTACTATCTGTCTGTTTGTTGGTCTATCTGTCTGTCTACCTGTTTGATATCTGCAGAGCAAATGCTTAGTGTAGATATCCAACCTTTAGCCATTTCGAAAATGGTTGTGATGGTGAGCCCTTTGCGCACTTGGTTTTCAAAACAGGATTTTTTTATTTTCCTGACAGCCCTTAGACACCGAGGCCTTGCTTGCAGCGATTGCTGGATGCACCAAACACCTGAGGCCACAGTGCGAGGGTTTTTGTTGTGCCCAGACCAATATTTTCCCAGAGCGGTCATGGTCTTCAGAATGAGACGGCGCTCTAATCGTACCACAGCCCAATGGCTATATAACTTTTGGTGTGTTGTTTGATATGAGCCAGCAGGCCATGGTACTTGTATCTTGCATGACCAACAAAACCTCAAGGCAGTCGCACGAAACATCATTCTTTCAAATCGGCTCCAAAGTGGTCTCAAGGTAGCCAAAAGACAATTTATTATTATGTATATGTCTTTCAGAGCAGCTTCACTGTGATGGTTTCTCATCGCCGAGATAACTATCCCGGAGGGGGATTAAAGGCATATAAATACTGTAACCATAACAACGGCTTAAACATATCCCTTAGACCAGCCTCAAGGTGTTCCCCATGTCTTACGAAGGGCAACGTTCATTGAGTATAGAAGATTGTAAAGTGCACTTTCTGCAAATATCCATGGTGTTCCTGTCGCTAAATTGAATCTAGAATGGCGAGCTATGTTAATGTATTTCATGCTTTTGCACACCATGTAATTTCATGCATTGCCTGTCACACGACTTAACAGAGCAGAGCTGGGAAAAATAGGTCAAAGTCAGTAGTGCCAGGTGTAAGGCCTACTTCTTCTGCCTGGGCGGCGCCTCACTATATTGACGGACGATCTGAATTTTGTTCTCGTGATCTATCTATCTGTCTGTCTGCCTGCCTGCCTGCCTATCATCTATCTATCTATCTATCTATCTATCTATCTATCTATCTATCTATCTATCTATCTATCTATCTATCTATCTATCCGTCGTTCTGTCAGTTTCCCCTTCCCGCTGTTTTCCTCGGTGGTCGTCTTTCTGTTATTCATTCGAGCTAGCTCATCCTTCTCTCATTCTGCTCTCTTCGTTTGTTTGATTAGGTGTCTGCTTGTGTTCATCTGTTCGTCTCTCTCTCTCTCTCTCTCTCTCTCACACACACACACACACACTTAACGTATGGCATATTCACACACACTCCATCTTATTTCGCACTGTTTTTTTCTTTTGCTTTCTCCCAGTCGCCATTTCATTTCTTTCTCTCTCTCTCTCTCTCTCTCTTTCTCTCTGTGTGTGTTTTTCTGTCTCTGTCTCTCTTTCTCAGCTCGTAAAGCAAAAGCAGGGAGAGGCCGAGCTCACCGCTGACATGAGATTACGTATTACGTAATGCGATTTTTGGCCCACTTTTTTGTGTCTTTTTTTTTAAACCCCGCTGCTCGTATGTTTGCTCTCATTTTCTCTTTTTCCTCTCTCTCTCTCTCTCTATCTCTATCTCTCTCTTTCTCTTTCTCTTTTTATGTACGAGAACCCGCCCTCCCCCAGGTCACACGAACACGGCGTGATTGTACCGGGTGAAGTAGGAGTGAAGAAGCTGGAACGCTCTTGAGCTGAATGATTCTTCCCCCCTTAGCCCCGTCCTCTTTCTACGACCGTTTGTTTCATCCCCCCCCCCCCCACCATTTTTTTATCGCGGGGGTGGAAGGGGGGGGGGGGGGATTCACCCCCTCATCCCTCACTAGAGCACGTCTCATGCCTGCTTACCGTGTCCCTTCCCCCCCCCCCCCACCCCCCATTGTATTACGTTTACGTTACGTGGTTACGGTGTGCGTTACACACTTGGCACATTAAGTTTTGTGAATGCACACAAGAGGCCCGAACTGAGAACTCGCTAAATGTTATGTTCGTTATCACTGGAAAATGTATGTCATGTGTTGTCAGCTAGCTGAGTCATCTCGAAGTAGATCCTAGTGATACGAGTATATTGGTACCTATGGCTTGTCCGTGCACGGATTCACCTTTTCTTATTGTGAACATATTTATGGAGGTTTGTACGAGGGCATCGTTTTGTCTTTGATAATATGTTCGTTATGGTGAGCTAATTTGCTTATTCATAATTTTGAACAGGAAAAGCTTGTTCAGTTAGTTCTAGAAGTGCCAAAGAACTTGTCTGGTCAAAAAAATGACACATCAGATAAGATAAGATACCTTTATTGTCCACACAAAGTAGAAATTGTTTTGTACAGTATTAACGATCTGAATCCAAAATTATGTTAGTAAAGTCGTCTTGAGAGTTAAAGCATAATGTTAATAAATATTCATCTTACATTCACTTGCGTACCATCCTGTGGCACATACATATAAACAAGTTTTCACTGGAATTTCCCTGAGGATAGCACAGTGACCTATTATGAAAGCTTCCAGTCTACACTGTTTCCTTACACCTGAATAGGCCTAGGTATGCCATTGTCCTTGGACTCTTACTCTTCAACAGCTAAACTGGCTCTTTTCAAGCCAAAAACAACTGTTAACAATAATTATTAAAAAATAAAGCTCTCGATTTTTTCGGTCTTTAAAAATACTACGGAATACGATATGGAACACAGCTGTGGATTCACGTATCATGAGGAGTCCTCCATGGTACGATATGAAATATAGCTCTCGATTTTTCAGTCGTTAAAGACACTACTGTACGGCGATTCTTCAGTCGTTAAAAACACTTCGGCGATTCTTCAGTCGTTAAAAACACCACGGGAAATAAAACTGAGCTGTGAATTATACTATCATTCGCAAAATACTGTGTTTGTATGTGGATCATGACAGACTATGAATACTACAATGGCAGTAATTACGAGCGGACATTACGCCTTATCTGTGGTTCAAAGGTCAAAACTATTCAATAGGCCTTTATTTGTTTTGCATGCGACAGTAAATATTTTGTGTACAACGAGATCAATACTTAAAGACGTGCTGCTGCTCCAAGAGGTCTGGTATTTGGGCCTACATTTTGTCTGATAAGCTCACCTTTGTACCGTCTATATCAGCTGTAGCCTACATTTATTATTATACGTCATGGCTAATTATTTAGGACTGGATTTCTACAAAAGAGGCACTTTATACCTGTAGATCTAGGTCACACCTCCAATCTTGTTCCGAGAACTTTGCTAATGTATTGCTCATGCAGAGAGCTTTCTTACATCTCTAGCTTTGAAATCGCCTTTTCTCTCTCCATCTACCATTCTCTCTCTCCGTCTCTTTCTCTCTCTGGTTCTCTTTCTAGCCCCTCACCTCTCTATATTTTGTTTGTTTATTTATTTATCAATGTTGTTACTGCTACTGATTGTTTTATTTTCTTTTGTACACATATCATCATGGCATATCATACTTAGGGAACTCTGGCCTTGAATGAGGCGTGAGAGAAATGTGACCCGCCTACCGTAGGAAAGCTTTTTTAAGAGCCACACTTTTTATGGTATGAAGTCAGACCACAATATATTGTATTTATCTCACTATTACCACAGATAGGAAAATGGAGATGTTGAGATGAGCAGAACTGTAATATACATACCGCACTATGGCCGTTTATTGTCATTTTCTCGGTTGGTTTCTCATATTCTTAAACTCTGAAGTGTCCAATACCCAGTTTGCCCACGAACAGGCTGATCATCAAAATTAATGCATACTACAGTCCAAGTGATGTTCAATTCACTAGCAAGATGTTCGTCGTACAGTACTGCCATTTACAACAAAACTGTGATTCCATTCATTTCCACAACTTATTGCCACTGCGGCAAAATTAGCTGCCCAACAGATTTTTTTTTTTTTTTCTGACAGTTTCAGGGTTTATTGTTGTTGTTATAATAACACATGTATTTGCTCTATTTCCATCGTTCCCTAATATATCATTGTCCTTATCACCACGGTCATTGCTATTTGTTTCTTTTTCTTGTTTCAGATGGAATTGGGCAACGTCCTGTACACAAACAGATCACCACTCGTCTCCAGCTCGGATGTCATTGAGCCAAGTTTTCTCTAACACATTAGTCACGAGCTTCTCGCACAGCATATCGTGTAACAGGAACTCAGGACTAAGCGATAGCGTCAGATTCCTGATAAGGGACACTCCTGCTATTGACAATTCTTGCGTGGATTATTAGAAAGGAATGCGGATAACTGATTTAACTACAGGGTATTTGGTATGTTGATGGAACACTATTCGTGAAGCATATTTTACCAGTTGTAATGAGCTGTCGGCGCTCAGAATCTGTGAACAAAATTGGTTGGTAATTCAGTTTTCAGCATTTGCTTGGCTGTCTTAACACATTGAAGCGGAACGGAGCACTAAACTGAAATCGCAGCAAGGGTTATCTACTTGCTCGTGAAACTGACTCGGTGTTTTCGTGACGCTGCAGACATCGAGTATAAGGCCGTGGCGAGCCACCGAGAGAGCTGGCAGCTTTCATGAAAGTTCTAACCAGCCAGCAGGCGACAGGAGCCCCAGGATTACATAGCGGCTCCTCTCATGTGGTCAGTGGCGCCGTCGACTCCAGTCTAGCAGCGTTCGACCCCTACAGCAATGGCATCAAAACTGAACCCATCACTGATGAGTACAACTTCGCCAACGCGGCCCTAGTGGAAATAAGTGCGGAGGAGGTTCTCCAACCTCGCTTCTTCGGGACCTTTCCGTTTCCACAGGATCAGAGTCTTAGTGGTCATTTTGTCCAGGTGTTGACTAGCGGAGATACGAGTAGTGGGAAAGATTTGAGTAATCTAAGGCTGGTGTCCGGTGGAGGAGAGGTGGTCGTTGTGAAAGAAGAACCGCGAGATTCCTCTCCATGCCCAGCGGATGCTAGCATGACCCATTCTCCACGCGATCAGCACACGACTAACCCAGGTCAAAGTCAATCTCATCATCATCGTCACCACCATCAGCAACACCACCACCATCGGGAGGGAGAACAGCAATCTGCCCCCCTCTACATGTCCGCACTTGGTACGCGAAGTCCTGCGGATGATGAAAACACAGCAGCTGCTACTTACGTGGCCCATGAAAGCGGATCTCTAGCATCACAGGCCCCTTCAGCAGCTCAGCAAGTGAGTACTAGTGGCACCAGTAGAGCCCCAGCGTTTACGAGCGGGTCAGCCGCGGAGCAGCCACTGTTCCTCCATCCCGGCTCAGTTACGTGTCCACCTAGTGGTCAGCTTGTACAGCAAGCAGGGACTTCTTTTCCCCAGCATGGACAGGGTCAAGTCAGCCGAGAGTTTCACGGCTTGTCCCAGCCGTCCATGATAGTCCGACACCGGCACTTCTCAGGAGGAGAGGTCGCTACTGAGGCTCAACGGCTGCAGCAACAGCAGCAACAACATCAGCTGTATCAGCAGTTCCTGGGCGCCGGGCAGTCTTACCCGTCAGTGTCCTATCAGGATTATTCGAAGGATAAAGAACATTATGCTCACTTTGGATCTCAATCCCACAGCTCTGTGCAGGTCAAAATGGATGCTCAACAGTTGAGTCAAGTTGAGCCCACGATGGAGCGCACATATCAACAACAACAACAACAATATCCAGCGTCAAGAAAACTTGACCGACGGTCTGGCAGTGGAGAGTCAGATATACAGCTTGAATCTCAGTCGGTCAGATCTGGAGACGACAGAGGCAGGGCCGTTTCCAGCCAGCCCTCAACAGTCCCCATTCTACCCGAAATCCAAATGACGGAATTGCTGTCAGAGGCAGAGAAAACAGCGCCGTGGCTGTCGCATACCCCTGACAACCTGTCACCCACTGTGCAGATCGTCCAGAAACTTTCACAGGCAACGGTCAGCGACAGCCGCGGTCTGGACAGCCCAGTGACCACCTCGCCCGGTCAGGTCTCGCCCAGGATGACCAAGTCAATGATTCTGCAGGTGCCGACCCCGGACAGGTCTCCATCCCTCAGTCCCATCACCGCCACCAAACACAAGCAGCTTTTCGTGTTTCCCGATGTCACTCAGTCAGCTGGTAAGGCGTCCGGTATCCCCACGCTGGAAAGCGCCGGTCTCAACGTCTCAATCCCGGGTATCAAACCGGACAGCCAACGTTGGCGTCACGTATCGTCGGGCAGCAGTGGCGACTCTTCGACAGCTGGCGATGTGGGCGCCTTTTCGCGGCAGTCCGTCGGCTCCAGTAGCACAGCCAGCCCAGGCGGCGGGCAGCAGCGACACCGATTTCTGAGTGGGGACACGGACTTGGAAGACACGCAGGTTGACTCAGAGACAGGGTCCAGTGTAGTGGAAGACAGTGGCAGCAGCCGGGAGCAGAGTCCGTTTTCGGGCGTAACCGAGACAGGACATATACACTCGCCCAGCGCCAGGCGGGCCTCACCCCACGGACGGCGCGGATCCCCGTTGGGAAGAAAAAGTCTACACAGGCAGCAAGTAGTACAGGGAGACGATGACGAGGGCCATATAGGAGCCGGCGATATAGACAGAGGACAGAGTGAAGATGATAAATTCCAACCGCCAAAGTTCAAACGTCGGCTGCATGAACGTTACGTGTCTAGTTTGAAAGAAGAACCGGGAAGATCTGAAGAGGCGGGGAGTGACAGCTCACTCGTGGCCATGCAGTCCTCGTCATCAGACTCGGCAGTTGATGTTAAGCCTTGCCTCAAGTTAGAAAGTGTCAGCGACGAGCCAGACGCCGATGAAAGCTCTATGCCAAAGAGTCCTAGGCGATCTTTGGCCGACGAGAGCTACAGAGGGGACTCGCACGAACTCAGTGCCGATGAAGGCGACGTCTTCATGGAGCCAGTCCGCTGCACTCAGCGAGTTAAACCACGAAACCAACAACAGCCCTTGGATTTATCCAGGGGCGTCACCGCTACCGGTCCCCATTCCTACCACAGTATGTATCGCACATCCTCTCTACCCGAGTCGGACACCCCGACCAGTTCGCCAGGACCAAAGTCTCACTACTCCCCATTGTTCCGCTCCTCCCATCGCCTCAACTACTCTCCACACGGGCTTATCTCTCCTCAGTCCCAGTCCCCGCTCTGCTCCGTACCTGAGGGAGGCAGAATCTTCAACTTCAACATGCCTAGTCCCTATGACGCTGCCGGAGCCCATTCGGACACTGATATCATCTCCCCGAGTCCTATGTCACCGCGCTTTTTCCAATTCCCCTCCATCGCTCCGTCCCACTCGGCGACGCCCCTGCTGAACCCCATGTCAGAGGTCAACCGGCTGGCTGTGTCGCCACGAGCCCTCTACCCGACTTCCCCCCTCCAGTTCTCCCTCAGATCCAAGTCTGTGGCTCACGTCAAGTGGGAGAATTTCTCCAAACGCTCATTCTCCGACTCCGACGTGGCTTACCAGTGTCCAGTATGCGGTCAGGTGTTCCCCTCCAACGACAATCTTGCTAAGCACATGGCCAAGCATTTGCCCACAGAGACAGTGCGCTCGGCTGACAATAACAAAATCCACTACTGTAAGGTGTGCGATCGCTCCTTCTCGCGCTCAGACATGCTCACCCGCCACATGAGGCTTCACACGGGCTTGAAACCGTACGAGTGCATGGACTGTGGCCAGGTGTTCAGCCGCTCGGACCACCTCAACACCCACAAGCGCACGCACACGGGAGAGAAGCCTTACCGATGCCCCCAGTGCCCGTACGCCGCCTGCCGCAGGGATATGATCACACGCCACATGCGGACTCATGCTAAACGGACGCCCAAGCGAGGGCGCTACCTCTCCGTGCCAGACGAGGGCGCCGATATACGCAAGAGTTCCGTGTCCAGCACGGAGACCTCGGAGTCTCAGGAACCGTCTGGAGGTCGAACCTGCTCCTCTTTGTCCAGCATCGACAGCCTGGACCTGGAAATGAGTCAAGGACACCGGCGACTGATGCAGGCCAGCGTTGAGTCGCTGCCTTCTACAGATGATCCCAGCACTCAGCCTCGGACATCCACCAGTAGCCGGGAATCAGAAGACCCGGACGATTACACAGCGGCGTTTTCCCCCACCCAGTGGACACCCACGCGCAAACCCACAGAGTCCACATCATTCCAGGAGCGCGGCGGGCCAGGCATGGGCCACGGAGGAGAAGGGGATTCCTATCTAACAGCCGAAGTCCACCTGGAGAAACGCCCACGAGAGCCCAGCCCTCACCCGCGGGGTTATTTCCACCCTCGGGGTCCGCCTCCACCACAGCATAGCCACCTTCATCATCATCACCAACCACATCAGCCACATTACCCACCCCCACCCATCCACTACATGGGCAGCAGCAGCGGGAGTAGCGGCGGCGGCGGAGGGAGCGGTAGCGGTGGTCACCAAAGCGGACACCAGCGAGCCACGTCCCTGCCCAAGGACACGGACTCTTGATGATTGTACAGAACTTTGTGTATAAATAATTCTCCCCCCTTTCCAGATGTTGCTTGTACTACTGCCTCCTATGATGTCATGCCCCATGTCTTGTTCTCAACCTATTTTATCACTCTTCGTTGTCAGGTTTGCAGTTCAGAGTTCTAACTACTTTTGCCTCAAGCCTGAAGTGAGACCAGTATCCTGTTGCTAACTTGCGTAACAGTCGAAAATTTCTTGCACTTTACATATTATTATGAATGAGCCTTTTTTTTTTTTTAAATTGGCCAGATTATCTCTCCTTGCCAAGTACAGGAGGTGTCAAATAAACATTGTGAAGAACGCACAAATCACTTTTCATTTGTTGTTTGAAATAATAAATGTGAAATAGACAAAGAAAAAAAAAAAGATGAAAAACACAATCACGTTGAGAACAAAGTTTTCATCACACTGCGAGTTTTCTGTTAATCATGTCGCAAACAACAAAAGAAGTTACATTCTATTTGTTTTACATTTTACACTACAATAAGCTCGTGCTTATCAAAGGGAAGTAACCTGGTCAAAATAACTCATTTCCCAAATAACGTACAGTTTATCTGTCAACTTTTAAGACCACTAAGGCTTGAGCAGTTAATTCTTGAACATAGATATCATCTTACTATAGAAGCCATTATGATAATCAACCAGCTTGTTGTAAAAGTTTCAGATGGGGACTTATCCAAGACTGCCAGAGGACCATAAGAAAATGGTGTGAAACTGGCATCAAGCCTGTGCAAGAAATGTAAACCATTTTGCCAAAGATGGTTGTGTAGAATAATGCTAACATCATGAACAGAGAGTAGACAGTACAAGAATCGATCGAGAGACAGAACATTTTTCTCTCTCATTGTTTCTAGTCAGTTTAAGATCAGTGGGACTGCAGCAACCAGCACAACATAGCTTAAGGAGAAGAAGAATTTAGTGGTATAATCCACTGTCTTGTGTTAGCATAGGAAGAGGCAACTGGCAAAGGCTGCACTCCACAAAGGTAGCTAGCATTTTAAATAAGCAGCTCTTTGACAGACTCACTAGAGTGCAGTGTCGTTCTCGCCGATATTTTTTTGTTTTTTTTTTTTGTTTTGTTTTTAAATTGTCGCTTGGTGACAAATGGTATTGAATAACGGGCGGTGTGGAAATGCTTGTATCTAGCGGAAAATGGGATAATGTCAAATGTACTCCGAACTATTAGTCCACCTTTTTTTATGTGGTTTAATTAACCAAGCGGCACTGAGAAATGTTAAAGAATAAGGTCTCATCTCGTGAATTGTAGAAATGTGTATGGCACTTAAGAAATGGCAGTGCTCTCGAGGAGGACTCTGTCAGAATAACGAGATAAGTCACTAGTTTGGAGAGAAGGAAGGTTTTGATGGACTGTCTGCTCAAGCAGTAGTGAAGAAAGATATGGATAAACCAGCCAGCCTTATCTATAGTGATAGAAGATTAGAAAGTGAAGAAAGATCAAAGTCAGTCTTGTTCTTGATGGCTTTCACACATAGAACCAATTTGTTCATTGTTTTAACCCTGTTGTCATTGTTTGAGTGTCTGTATCGTATTATTTACAGTAAATATGTACAAAGTTTCATCCACATCCACACAGATTCTTCTGCATATGTTTGTAGCTATGTCTTTTCATTGTTGTAACATTACAGAGCCCATATGTCCATACTCATATCAATCATGTCTCTCACTTTATATCTGGACATCTGAAATCTCGACATCGCCCTTTGTTTTGTACTTGTTGTTTTACATGTATTTTGTTTTATCTATGTGTGGACGATTCTTGGTCCTTTCTGTCTTGTATGTATTGATGACAATAAACATGACATTTGTGTCATGAAGAATGATCATGTTGTTTACACGGTTACACATTATGGTCTATTATGTGATACATTATGCCTTCGTCTACGAATTCTGTGCGGAGAGGAGATGATGTGATTTTTACATACTTTGGATTTATTTCTCCATTTTGTTGCTTCAGATCATTTTTCTTTCCCCTGTCACTCAATATAGAAACAAAATCCAATAAGTCATTCAAAGAAGGGTATATCTCAGTTACTCCACTGCTTTTTGTAGTTTTTGTCCCGTTTTTTCCATCTTATATATCTATTTATTTATTATTTTTTTTAATCTGCTGGTTTCAATCAAATAGACTTTTTGTCTTTGTTCTTTTGATACAGAACAATATATATATATATATTTTTATATAATTACAATAGCGGAATCAATTGGTATTGAAGCATTCCTTAAGATTCCGGAAGAGGACAGAAGGTTGAGAAAGCTTCATTTCCAGTCTTTTTTTTTTCCAGTATCTAGCCAGTTATTGTAGGGCCGGGGAAACTCCATGCTGTAAAGTTAGTTAACTGTTTTGTTTCGCTTTCGTTGAATCATTTTGCTTTTGATGGCTTAAATAGCAAAAATGCACTGAGTGTGTATACGGTCTATTTAATCGTTTGTTGCTAATTTTTGTACATTGGTTTTGTTGTTACCGTCTGTGCAATATATTTCAATACTGGAATGAGTATACATTATATAATAAACTATATAGTTGTTGTTCTTTTGTGTTTACCAGAAACATAATGGGTACATATGTACATGTACAAACATTA
The DNA here is from genome assembly GCA_038406235.1 of Peronia verruculata. Lineage (NCBI taxonomy): Eukaryota > Metazoa > Mollusca > Gastropoda > Systellommatophora > Onchidiidae > Peronia > Peronia verruculata. The sequence goes on along the minus strand of JBCAUA010555760.1, from coordinate 3,080 downwards.
CATGTACTAGAAAAAACAAGAACATCATAACAAGGAATATTTGAGAAGATGTAACTGTATACAGTATGTATGGAGAGAAACTTTCAGTTTCATATTTTGTGAATATAGTTTTGTTGTGATGTTTTTCTTTTTTTTTTTTTGTCTTTCCATTTTGTTTGTTTGTTTAATAGTTGTTGTTATATCACCACACCAGTCGAAGAATGTATAATGATATACATAATAAGCCTTTGTTCAAGAGGAGCCTGTCTTCTGAATTAGATATTTTTTATATAGACTGTGTAATGACAAACGACATAATCACGTCAATCAAACACACTGTGAATTATTGAAAATATCAGGTCAGAGGTACAGAATGAGGGTATATAATATACTGAAGGTACAGAGCAACCAGACTTACTTTCTGAGGTCTTAAGTCTTGCAAGACCTTGAGACACATTAACTGGCACAACACGTTTGAAGTTTGATGAAAATAAGGGCTAGATTCATACATATGTATTTTCGCACAGAATACGGTTAGTTTGTACTGTTTTGGGAAAGCTCACGTTAATGCTGGGCGATGTATGTCTTGAATAGTAACACAGACAAAATCAGTTTTGCCATTCAAGTCAAGAAACGACAGGATACAGCAGCGGGAATAACTGAATAGTCTAGCACTGGGAATGGGAAAGATCAGACTTCTAACTTATGTTGTTGCTTCTTTTTGTTCTTTTGATCCACCCATTCTCCTCTTTAACCGTGGAATCTCCCATTTTTTTTTTTTTTTTTACAAATAAAGAAAACAAAGTAATTACTAAATGACTGTTTCACAGAAATATTAGAACTGTGAGATACACCCCACGCTTCCCCTCCACCGCCCAGGGACATAGATAAAGCTGTGGGTTTGTTACACAGCCAGCAGGATGAAAGATAACCCTGTGTCCATCGAATGTTGATCTGTTTCCTTCTATCTGTTGATTTGAGCACGATGAGCCATGTGGTGAGGACATGGCACTTGTTGAGTGTTGGTTGATTTGAGTATTTCTTTTTTCCCTTGCGTATTTCTCGGTGCCAAGATCTCCCCGCCCTGGTTGATTAGATCAGAACCAATTCTGTGCCCACTCTGAAGAAAGCCTTAGGATGGTGAAACGGCGTTCAATGAAAAGAAACGTTGAATGCTATTTACCGTAAAAAAACATAAAAAAAAATAGCTTGATTCTGCTCTGCATTTCAAAAATTGATATACGAGGAGTTGAAATGAAATGCAAAAACTACTTAGATATCGAATTTTACATTTTGAGAAAAACGGTTTTTTTGATGTCTACTGTATTTTGATATGGCTGTCAATTTAGAATTTGGACGTATTCTTATAATTATTATTATCATTTTCTAAAATAGAAAAAGACTGTCCAACCGGCAACTAACTAAACAATTTTAAAACATTTTAAAAAGGCAAATAACACATATAGATAATTTCTTCTTGGTGTTCAATTTGGAAGCCAAATTTTCAAACCAAATTGGTCCTTAAGGACAAAGAAGAAAAGGCAGTTCAGAAATAGCTTTGTAAATATGTCGGGGTGAATAAGGGAAGAGAAAGAAGAATAGAGAAAGAGGAGATGTCTGTGCATTTCCACTATTGAAGTAGAATCCGAGAATCTCACTACTGATCCCATCCAATGTATAAATCTTTGGAAATGCAACCCTGCAATCAACCTTTATGATTATAGATTTACATTTATCTGAATTTAAAAAAAAAAAAAAAAGAATACTTTTTAACCATCTGAGGAAGTTTCTTCAGAGGACCACACAATTGTTTTATTTCGCCTCACCAACGCGCAAATGGCTTACATTGTATATGTATATTGCTCACTATTTTTAGGTATGATTAGCATTTAATACGAATTCGCTCAGCTTATCCGAGATTCCAGCATTATTTTCTGATTATCCATGATTACGGATTTTGCTCACCTTGAATTTCGACTTATCCTCCTTTTAATAGATACAAAGCTGGGAATTTTGTTGAGGCCTTGCAGCACAAATGCGAACGAATATCTTATCTCTAATCGGGATTTTTGTGCAGATAAAGGTGTCAGGAGACGTCCTAATGCTACTGGTGGGGTTAAGATTTAAGTCATTTGGGCTTTGAGGAGGCGAATTGTTGTCTATGTTGTTATTAAACAGTTCTGTGATGCCGTGGTTGCCATGATAATTCGTACGAAAGATGACATTTGAAAACTTTATACATCATTTGTTTTGTCTTTGCTTCGTTTATTATTGTTGCCTTCCCTTTGAAAAATTACCCCCCCCCCCCCCCTAAATTTCTTGCTCCCTATTCTACTTCTTGTTCAGGCTTTGAGGATGTGAAAAACAGACACAAATTATGCTGGAGAAAACACATATATCTTTGAGAGCGACACAGTGAAATCAGGCGTTCGTCAAACTTAGCCGACCTGAGAACTCATGTGTTTATCAACAGTGAAAGAATTTTTAACGGAATTTTTTTTTTTTTTTTCTTCATCAAGCCCTTCTATATCAATTTAAAAAATGCATTTCAGAGTTCAGTTTACTGAAATAGATCGAGTAAAAGCCCCAAAAAATGTAATTTTGTGGCATGATCTTAAAAAGATAAAGAAGGATTTACAAAAGTGATTGGCCTTTTCTCACTTAATTCAGCTGCAGGAACCGGTCACTCCCTTCCTCTTTAATTTGCCAATATCTCGACTTCTGCTTAAGGTAGAACCAATCAGTTTTCACACATTGAAATCGAAATGAATAACCTTCACAGTGATACAAATAACTCCATATACTCAAAATTTGACGAAGGTCTGATTTCACCCTGTCGCGTCTCACATATTATATATAATATATACATGTAATATGCCTTGCGCCCGGGAGCAAATGAGACGGGAGTCCTACCTCAGATTTCGAGCTACGGCCTCTCTTAATTACCCACTCGGATATCCCCCAAAAGAATTGGTTTCACAAAATGAAAATTTAACCATCTTTAACGGGGGACGCAGTGGCTCGATGGGTATGGCGTCTGCTCATGGAGCAAAACAGGCCGGGATCGAAACGCGGGTTCTGCATCGGGGGATGACAGAACA
>JBCAUA010555649.1:0-16540 GCA_038406235.1 Peronia verruculata | reverse complement strand
ACAACAACAACAACAACAACAACAACAACAACAACAACAACAACAACAACAACAACAACAACAACAACAAATAAATACATAGAAAATGTCATATCAATCATGACGTTTACTCCCTTACCAACCAGCCCAGTGACAGTTCCATCGTCTTGAAGAGCACCGTAATTTCCACCATCAGATGGCATAACTAAGTCATAGGTAAATCCCATGGCTGAGGCTAAGACGTCCGCCAAAGCAACGCTAAAACCTCCATACCGTGTGCTGTTGCCCCTGCGTACTGCCGGAGAAAACATGGCGATATCGGGGAGGATGGCCACAGGGATATGAAGACCATCCAGGCTGGATTTCTTTGATATAGTAACATCTCTCAAAATGTGTGCTATCAGTCTCTCCCTGCCTGCACTGGATTGGCAGAGGGTTTCATAATCTATGGATCTTTCAACGCCGTGTCCTCTCGATTTACGAAACACGGCTATAGTTTTGTCAGTAGTAGGGATGACAAACGTCATATGATCAACACAAAGTTCAGACAGCGTAAGATTTAAGTTTGTAATAGGCTGTGTAACAGCAATTATCCATTCCGTAAGATGAAGTAAACGTGTCCACTTCAGACTAACCATAGAACATACGATACTACAGAATTTCATTAGCCAGTTGATGTCGTCCATGAATAAGGCAAATGTATGAAGATTACTGTGATATTTAACCATGTTAAATGCCATATCCTCGAGGTTTTGAATACTCGAATCTGGATTGACGGGTAAATGAATGGACAAAGAAGACGGTTGAACTTGCGCTAACAGGTCTTGGAATGTTGCTGCTAAATGCCACGAGGATCCACTGCTGAGCATAAGGAATAGTAAATTCTCAGACATCTGTCTCTCTGACCGATGGCTAACTTGAAATTGATATAGTTCAAACACAAGTCGAGAGTGTAAAGGATACACGTTCTCGTAGTTCATTGCTGGTTTCTTGTCGAAAACAGTGCTTGAAGAAATCATTCTAAACATGAAAGCTGAAATAATCCATAACACAGGAATGCATAATATATCAGATCGTTGCGATATCATGTTTAGAGATGGGATAACTGCCTTAGAGTAGAAAATGTACATAGAATTTTATAATTATTGCCGAGTATGGCTGGTGGGATCTCTTTATGTAGCTACTGTTTGTTCTTAGCGGCACAAACGTTGAAAAGTCGGCACAAACCAAGGCAGAAATGAAGGTCCAAAGGAACCGGACGTACTGTCCAGACAAGTAAAGATTTCACTCAACGTCAAAGATATCTCCGAAAGAAGAAGATAACAGTATTATTAAGGAGCTAACATGTTCTGTTTTAATGTTACCATCAAATTCAGTGTGTCATATATTATAACTGTGTCCGATGGCAGCCAGCTCTCCTGGTATGAAGAGCTATCGGAGCCAATAGTTCGATGTCGTTTGACACCAATGATGATTGATCTGCCAATATCCCATCACACAGAATACATTGTCCTGTGTGATACTATCGCGTTCCGCTCGTCACTGTTTCCGCTGGTAGCTGGCTCTGCAGGCAGGAAGGTCTACTGGACCTGAAATAGAATGCATTACATGCGAATAATGGTTAGTCTGTTAATAGCCTTCCAAAGAGAATAAATTATCTCAGATGAAGTCTTTGTGTTGAGCATGCAATATTATCTCTGATGGTGGATAATTCATCAAGTAGAAATTTGTGCTGGATGTGAAGCAACTGAGTTCCATTTAAATCAATGGTAGTTTCTCCCCTCTTTGCCCTTTATGTAGAATAAATTACCTCGAGCTCAAAAATATGATCCATTTTCAGTTGTTCATAGTCTTTTTGATGCCAGCTTGCACTACCGATCGGAAGACTCTGCTCGCACTGGAGCAACTAAGAGTCTGCGAACCGGGGCGCTTTCCCTTTCGGTATGATATTTGTTTGCCAATATTCAAATTTCAAGTGATCAATGAACCTTGGGCAGTTGAGTAATTGATTTCTGCCCTCGCTCAGTGCCCTACCACAATATTTACTTTCAATTATTAATGTCTCTTATGCATGCTATATTTACTATGAAAATGTGGTCAAAACGCATGAATAGAAAGAGAACGTTTACAAATCTCAAGGCCTACGTACAATAAAGCGGAAGAATATCACTGAGATTAATTGCGTGTGAACTTAGCAATGAACACAAATAGATTTCCGCAAGATTTCGGGCAATTCCATCGACCCGCGAAAGTTTGTCACACTTCTTTCCGTGACCTTGTTACGGTGGATAGGAAATTTATGATGAAAACTCATCTCTTTGTGTGACAGACTCATAGCCAATTAAACCTAGATGTTCTCCAAACAATATTAGTAGTGGGTAGTGTTAATAATTACGTAGGAAAAGAGACTGACGTACTTCCGGTCTAAAATAAGAATCTACGGCTGCGACCGGAAATGAGGCCAAATCTTGTAAACAATAGCGCTTTGCCTTCATTGTGATTGTGTTGATGTCATCGAGTTGGACCCAGATAGTATTTTGGAGTGTAAGACTGTCACCTTTGGGGCGAAAGTGACAGTACCAGCTAATGGCATACGCATAAATTAGCCCATTCCTACCCAGCTTGATGTGTCAAATGACTAAAAGCCAAATTCTAATGATAAAAGCATTTGATATCTTATTCTTACTTGCCTGGTCGAGAGACTGCAAATGCCGCATGCCTGCCTCACTTCGGGCTTGGAAACTCATTTTCTGCGGGAAATCCCGTTGAGTTATCCCGAAATCTCGCGGAACTCTATAGTCTACATTTAGAAGTGAAAATCATCCCGGCATAGGTCTATATGATTTCTTCAAAGGGCTCATATTGCCCTACATACTTTGGTAACCAAACATGTTTTAAAGGCTTACTTTGGTAACCAATACGTTCAATAGGCTTACTTACTTTGGTAACCAAACACTTTTTGTAGGCTTACATGTTGTACTTACTTTGGAAATAAACAAGCTTTTACAGGCTTAATTAATTTGGTAACCATACATGTTTTATAGGTTTACGCACTGGTAACCAATCAGGTTTCTTACGGCTTACTTACTCTGGAAACCATACAAATTCATTTTGATGTCCATGGATTTTGTGCTGCATCACTTCTACTCTCACTGGAGGATCTATAGCCTTGAGGACTCCTTGACATGAATTGTTGTGGGGGCCTCTCCACCAAATGCAACTACCGCAGGGCAGCATCAGAAATAAAAAGACGGGTACATAAATAAATAACCAAATATATACACACATGAATAAATAAACAGATGAAGAGACATACAGGCAAACAGATAGACCGAAAAATAGAGAGATGGATAGGGGAAAAAACAACAACAACAAAAGTGTTTTTACTTTTAATAATCCCCCCTCTCTTTTAATTTTCTCAACTAAAGGGGAACTGGAGATAAACGTCACAGGTTTCATGGGTGAAACCACCCCTGACCTTCTCTGTGAGCAAAGATACCAAGTTCTGTACTGTGGGCAAACGCATTATTCTGCCGTGCAGGAGGTCAGTCGGGCTGATTGACAGTGAAATCTCAACCCAAACTCAAACCCAACCAAGCAACCAAACTAAAACCCCGGCAGCTCGTGTGACACAAAATTCTACCTGTTTGCTGATCTAATCAAGAATCAAGTCTGATTAGAGCCAAGAGAACAAAGCTGTACCACTACCATGGCCCAATAGCAGGGGGATTCTTTACTCACTCACGGCGAGTGCCACGTTTGTTTTTCTTTTTTTAACTTGTCTGAAATGTTATTGCTCTGATAGCTTATTTACTTTGTTCCCCACACATAGATATGTTCACTGAAGAACACAACAACCCAAAGAGAGTGCAGTTGGGACAAGAAAGTAGATGTCTGCTTGTGTGGAAAAAAATTCCGCAGTGGGTTTGAAACGAAATACAGCCTGTACTTTTTCAGTCACTGGACAGTCCCCCGGCTTCTGGGGTAAGGAAACCCGGTGTCTGGTCTTCTGGGATAAGAGGGAAGACATTTTGAAAGCCCATAATATTATAGAACAGCTAGCAGTTAAAAATCGGATCTAGAGTAGGGGAGACGACGTCAGTATCTGGGCAACATTTATTTAAAATCAAAACCTCTTTTCACCAAACTGGGAACAAAGTTACAACCGAGATAATCCTACTTTCTTAGGATTGAAAGGCTACAAATAATTAACAACAATGTAAACAGTATCATTAAAAACAACACAAAAACAATAACAACAGCAAACTTCTATTAACTTCACATTTCATATTTAATTCATGGCATTATGTCCAGTAATGGTACATGTTTATATGCTTAATGTTGTAATAGATAATAATGTAGATAATTTATATATAATAAATGACACATGATAGTAACTGAGGAGTATTAGGCTTTGTCCCACCATAACAATACAATTTGTATGTACAAACACAGCAAGACTTGATTGGAAAACAATAGTAGCAGTATGAATAATAATGACAAAATAATAAGAATACATGTATGTGCAACATTCATAATAGTAATGCTTCGAGATAAATATTTCCATTTCTAGTCTGGCTAAAATTCTTCCATTCAGAAATTTTCACTAAGAGAACAGAATACTAGCCATTGTAACTAAATCCTAACCTGAGAAGTGTGGATGAAAAGTCTGACCACAATTAAATGAATCAAATTTTCTTGTCATAAAAAAAAAATCACTTTTTTTGTTCTCAAAGTAAACGTTCTGCCATACATACATACAAAACATCTTATGGACAGTTACCGTCAGACATAATTGTATTTTTTCAGAGTATTTTTAAAATCAGGTAATATTACTGGCGCAAAGTCATCATTAGATTCGAATCTGAAATTTGACATTTATCAATGCTTTGAAGGCTAACCCCTTCACATGCAGTGGTGGCATAGTGAGTATGTATGTGCATCAATGTGGCAAAGTATTACAGGTAACTATCTCAGTGAGTATCCACAGTGTAAGTTCAGTGCAGTGATTACTTAAGATAATAAAGAAAAAAAAAAAAGAAAAAAAAAAAAAGAATGATTTAAACCAGGGACAGTGATAATTCCAATAAATCACAGAGAAATGGAGGAAAAAAAACATGAGATGAAAAGGAAAAGGTCACAAGGCTGGTAGAAGAAGGGGGGGGGGGGGAATGAGATGGGAAAGAGGAAAGAGACAAGGGACTGGGAGAGATCAGAGAAAAGACATAAATGTTGCACAAAGATATAGAGAAGAAAACTTTGAGAACCGAATGGTCTGACTCTGACAGTGCATTTACATGTATAACAAACAAATGCTATGGTGTAGGCGGTGGGGGGGGAGGTGGGAGGAGACAGAAGGGAATATGTACATGGATTACAGAGAAATGAATTAGAAAATGTGAATTTCTGCAAGAAACTCTTTGATCTGAGTTGGTATGTGGCTGATTTGTTGGTCTTCCAGCCAGTTGAATGAGACGTAACTCGCTAGGCTAGGACTGAGAAATCGGGCTTTTTTTTTAATTGCAGAAATCGAAAGTGCATTCATTTCTGAACATGATAGCATTGGTCTTGCCATTGATTTATAAGTATTTCCTCATTAAAATCAGGTTTTAATGGGAGGAATGTATGTAGACTTATGCGTTTGACCGTTGCTTTAAACTCAATTTTCTTGGAATTTCTGCGGATTGCTGGGGGGTCCTGGCCTGTCTCTTTAAACTACAATATCTCTGGCTAGAAAAAAGCTAGCTCAAAACTTTTTTCACCTTCTGAATGAAAGGATATGAAATGATACCAAAAACCCTAGATGATGAAAAATCGACATATGTCTCATTTTGACTGGCTGCAAGACATTTGTATGACTTGGAGATATTGGTGTTTGAGTTCAACAGTACATGAATTTGTCAAAATTTCAGGTGTATATGAGCTTACAAGCAGGTTTTGAATGAAGGCAGACAGCACTGCAATGAACCAAACAACTGATGATGCGCTACTTTAAAATAATATCTTCCTGTGCTCTACACAAATGTCTGATAAATGCATAAATCAAAGACTGAAACGACTGGCTTACAATACTTTGCTACTTGTATCGATATCACTGATAGTTCTACAAGATATGAGACGTGACCCAGTGAAATCAAGTACATGTAACTGTCAGACTGGAGAAATTCTTTTTTTTTTTCAGCAGAAAGTGAATTTCAATGCAAGTTTTTTTTTTCCTTCAAAAATCCTTCTATATCCTTTCAAAAACGTATTTTGAAGTTGAATTGGTGAAATATATTGAATACGAGTTAAAAAGTGGTGAGTAAGAGGCATTACATTAATGAGGATTAAAAATGATTAACACTTCCCACTAAATTCAGCGGCGGTGCAACAGCAGGTCACCCGATTCTGGTTTTTCGTTGCCTTTCAACCATCCTCTTGGGTGGCTACCTTGCTGAAAATGCTCCCCCCCCCCCCCCACATCGTCTTTAAAAGAAAAGGATAGGACTTTGCTTTAAAGTGACACTAGTAGCTCAAAATGCTAGCACCTAATTTCATTGTGTTGCGCCTCACATATCAAGTGTGATTCAAGACTAAAAGTACAGTGCATGTAAAATGTGATAACAGGAACCTCTGTGCAGACTAATCATGAATGAGTATTGCATGGCAATTGAGAACTAAAGATTCGTTGATGTACAGTGAAGTGAAAATGCAAATATACATCTTTTCATGTCACATGTGATATCATCAGGAAGCTCTTTCTCTTTGGATGAAAACAAAGAAAAAAAAAAAAAAAAGAGGAGAAAATAATCATCTATCGACGATCACATAACATAATACTAGCATTGAGTAGTACAAATACATTGGCAAATAACAAGTGACTTCCATACATAGATGAATAATGATGGATACAGTGTTGCTCATATCAAAGTGGTCTAACTTTGTCAGTGGCAATAGATGCCTTATAAAAAAAAAAAAAAAACAATTTCATCCAAAATCAAGAGAAAAAGTTTCAAAAACGCATGACTTTATCCCTTAGAAAATCTCCATCCTTTAACTCTTTGCGTGTACTCATGTACTTATAACATTTGTTTAGGACCAAATATGTGTAGTTAAAACCCAACAAATGAGTTTCAATTTGAATGAGTGACATCAGCAGACAGAGAGTTACATCACAGACTCCATAACCTGAAGATATGACATCTACTACTGTATATCAGACAGTTTTTTTTTTTATTGGAATCACATTTTACAGTGAGAGAAAATTCAGTGTGAATTTTATTTATGTTTCACGGATTTGTACTGGCTCAAAAGGGCATTCGATTTCTAGCTAAATCAAAGCTATAAAGAACAGTCAGAGATAAATTCTGGCCTGAAGTGAAAGATTTGATTTGGTAAGAATACTGTTGCTTGGAAACAAAAATTCTGTACCGGTGAAACTAATACCAACATCAGCACTTTAACAAAAATTAAGGATACAAAAAACAAAATTGGTAGGAAATGACTAAATGCCATGTCTATGCACCATATCATCTTTTCGTTTTAATCTCCTTTAAGTTTTGGGGGCAGTGATGATAACAGAAAATTGTGAAAAAAAAAAGGAAAATTTTTTCGTCAACTCAAAACATGTAAGAAAACTAGCCCTCACCCCTCTCCAACCCATATGCAAGCCTATCTGATAAAAAAAGAAAGTCTTATTTTGATATCAAACTATTTAAAGGAAGTTTCATTTTACATTTGAACAAGTGCTGGAGGGGGGCGGGGGGCATACTGTTAGGGAGGCAGGGTGGGTCGCGATGCCTACTGTTATCAAGGAGGAAAAGACGAAACTGGCTGAAGGAAAAAAAAGAGGATTTCCGCCAGTTGGCGCAAAATTATTATCACTGTCCAATGGACTGAGCATTATTGCTGGTCACAGCCTTTCCCTCAGGTGTCACTCAACAGGAAATTTTTCTCACTTTGACCTAGTTCACTACCCTTATTCTCTGGTTTCAAATGCTGCACAGCCCGAGTACAAGGTATCAAACAAAAGTCACATCTCTGCTCTTAAATGTCTTATGACCAGAAAATTACTTCTAAGCTGGGAGTGCCTAAAAATCTCCTACAAATAACATCCTTTCTTTGAATTTTAAGTTTTGAAAATTCATAATTAAAAACTGACTGTCACAAGAGATCAGATTTACCTTGCAGAGCTTCCTGGGTAATTTTATCTTTAGATTCTGTGAAAGTTTTTTGTGACTTTGTTAATTTCTAATAGATTTTCCACAAGGTTAGGTGCAATGGTCCAATTCACGACTATAAATAGCAGGCTTATAATTGTCAGCAAAGACAAAAATATGAACAAGAGCATGGAACTTACTTTGATGGATGCTGTACGACAGTCCATGTCTGCTGCTTGGCCTCTGTAGCATTGGACAATCCCAGCTCTACCACTGTCTCCAGTGACGACAAACTTTCATCGTTTTGCAGAGGGGTGAGGCAATGATCCCCATCACCCTCTCCCCCTGTCTCAGCGCCTGCACGCTCAGACTGCTCAGCTTGGCTGCCGGAGGATTGTGTGGACTCTGGGAAACAGCCGATTACAGCCAGCTGAACTTTGTGAGCTTTGTCCTGAGAGCATGACACAGAGATTACTACTAAAATGGGTACACAAGTAAAATGGTCTCACAGTAAACACAAGTAAAGAATGAGCATAAATATCCCGAATGTCAAACTGCTTTCTGGAAAAGTCAGAAAATGGGAGATCGTTATACTCAGCCCCACTCCTTCCCTTTACCAGACAAAAGAGGGACTGAACAAGCTGTGTAGAGAAGAAATAAATCACTTTTACGCCCTTTACTTGAAACATATACCATGAAAAATTCAAAACAAATTATGATGTCAAGAGAATGTTTTCTTCATATTGTTATGATTTTATTAAATTTTATGGTGATCAGTCTTTCGAATAGCAAGCAGCAAAAGGATTTTTTCCTCTTTACACTGCTTGCTCAACACATCTTATCTTATGCCTAGCAAATGGAAGTAAAAGTCTGGTCAAAATGATCTCCCCTTACATAAGTCCCTCTTTTGGATAATCTGCGAAACGATCTGCCATTCTATCTGTCAGTCAAGACAGTCCTGGTACTTAACACTGCACTGGGACAGGAAAACTAAGTCTACAAGACCTATGTTCACAAATCTTGAGATTTTCCACTGGAATCTGGGTTGGCATTGGTTTTAAACAAAAGCTGTTTAGTGAGAGAACCAAAAAAATATAAAAAAAAAAACTTGCTCAATGCAGTGTGGTAATTATCAGTTTTTGGCATGGAACGTGGCTAATATGTCTGGACCTAGACGGTGATTGAATAAGATTCTGTTTTTGCATCGGTTTTTTCCTTAATCTAGAAATAGCTATACCAATTGTCTTGCGGCTACTATAAGATAATACAACTGAATATTCAATTAATTTACCTGCTTAGATTCCCCGGAGTGGGAGACAGTTTTGGGTTGACTCTCGGTGAAGGCAGAGAACTCTTCAGTGCTGGCAGCAGGAGCAGCTTCAAAGTCAGCCCATCCTGGTTCTCCTTCTCCAGTCTGACTCGAGCTGCCAAACTCACCAAACTCAGCATCTTCCTCAGCCTTTACTGAGCTTTCTGGGACGTTTTTGGCTGAATCAAAGTCTCCAAAATCATCATCGTCATCATTGAATGTTCCAAAGGCATCAAAATCATCGCTCTCATTGTCCTCATTTGGAGGCAAACCCTCTCTATCAAAACTGAAATCATCATCGGCATTGACCTCCTCGTCACCCTCACAGATGCTTTTTCTGAACTGAATTGGAGCCACTTCATGAGGGTCACTCTCTTTCCTCTCCCACTGACCCCCAAAGTCTCCAAATTCTTTATCCATTTCATCCTCATCTCCTTTGTCTTCAGCATTATCCTCCTGTGATTCTGCCAGCTCTGTGCAGTTTTCAGTGAGTTCATCCTCATTCTCTCCGGCCTTCCTCAGATCTGACAAAGCTGATGGGATTTCCTCCCCAGACACTACTTGAGATTGTGAGTCATGAGTTACGTCAGATGATCTATTCTCTGAATCAGACTCTGCACTTTCTCCAAATTCATGTTCAATAACTGAACTCTTGCTATTGCACTGATCCCCTCCTTCAATATGAATGGCATTTTGCTCTGCCCTCTCTCCCTGTCCACTGTCAAAGTCACCCCACTCACCATCATCTTCACACTCATTCGCATCCTGGACAACAAGCTCCGAATCTTTACATACATTAGGTACATCTTCATTCTCACAGGGTTCCTGATCAATTCTTTTTTCTTCAGAATTGGTAGTTGTTTTGGCTTCCATACTTTCAGGATGGCTGAGTGAACTGGCCAACGGCTGTGTGGTTTCTGACTGAGGCTCACTGGAATGCTGTGATGGGGAATGTTGGACATTTTCACTGGATACTGATATTGCATTCTGTGGGTTCTGGCTGGTCTGTTCAATTTGATCACTTTCAGCATTAAATGATGTCATGTTATCGGAGACTAATGTCGAGTTGAACTCACTCCAATCCTCATCTTCAGATCTGACCACATTGTCATCATCTGCAACAGCAGTTTTTGGGCATTCTTGACTAGCTAAGTTATTCTGATCAGGAGAAGTGTTAGAGGAAGAGTTTTTGGCACAACTTTCTTGGTCAATTTGCTGAAAGTCTGTGTCTGTCTCCGGACTTTGATTTGGCACAGACTCGGGATCAGCATTATCTATCACGTCACTTATGACCTCTGAAGTTGTCTTCTCAGGTTCAGTCGACTGACTCGGTTCATGTGAGTTGAATGGTTGAGCTGATGGAGAGAGATCAGTAGTGAAGACCCCTGAATCTATGGTGGATGCATTGCTATACAAGGATTCATTGTTTTTGACAACTATGGACATGGAATTCTCACTGTCTGTCACAGCACTATCCACATCCCCATCATCATCAGGGCTGGAACTCCCAACTCTTTCTATGGAATGATTAGGATGATGGAGTGCAGTCTCACTGTCTACATCTGTCTGTTCAATGGGTAGGTCATATGTGTCCGCTGGAGAAGGATGTTCTTCAGAGGCTGGAATGTCATTAAACTGAGCAAAGTTTTGAAATTCATCACTTTCTGAAGTCTCCACTGCTTCAGTGATACTGTTGCTGTGTGAGTCACCTCCTAATGACTTTAGCTGTAGATCTGTGTTTTTGTATGGGCTGTCAGATGATGGTTGATTGATCTCTTGTGGTGAGGTGTCTTGGTCAAACTGAGCAAAATCTTGAAAATCATCTTCACTTCCACTGTTTAAGGAGTTGATGTTGGCAGGTGGGGGAGGAGAAAGGCTGTGAGGGTCCACCATATGAGAATCATTCGACTTCTCATCAATTTCGGTACTGTTGCCACTCTGGAGAGATGAACTTTTGTTGGATACATCACTGTGCGGCAAAGAAGTTTCTGAAGTGGACCAGTTCACCTCAAAATTGGAGCCATTTGTACCAGCTGGAATCGTGGGTGCACTTGCAAAATTCCCAAAGTCATCATCATCTTCCTCCCAGCCAAATCCTGCATCATCATCCAAAGGTGGTGGTGATGAGGAGACTATTGGAATTACATTAGACATGTCTCTTGACTGTAGCTGCTGCTACCCCCATAACACTGGGTCTGTTCCAAACAAAACAAGCCTGAGATTAAACTGTGCAATTAACACTGCCAAAATTCACCATCATCTTCTTTTGAAACTGATTTCTTGCAAAGTATTTGTGCTCAAAGATGAGAAAACGTGAGCTTACTGCTCTTACCAAAGTTATCAGCTGTTGGATAAGAGCAACAGAATTCAGTTTTGGGTCCTTGAAAATCAAAGTGATTTTTGCCATAGAAGGCCAGAAATCTTATTCAGAAAAGGATTATCATGTTCACTTCTGAGAAATTTCAATATTCTTTGAATGAGTAAATTGTTGTCAGTAAAGGGATTTACCAGAACTACTTTTGCTGATTTACTAACGGTTCCTTTTGCCAGATTGGGAAAGACAATAAACATAATATCACAAAACAAAATTGTGTACATAACAAAAAACTGTCATTTTTCAGTAAATCTTATGCCTAGTAATCTAGACTCTTGTCTCTTTTTCAATTTACTCAAATTATTTTAAAAAACAACACTGGGTTTAAGTTTCTATTTCCATCACTTCCGCATCTGGTTTTAGTAGCCTGGGACAGAGTGAGTTGATGGAAGTGAACTTAAAAAAAAAAAAATCTGCCATTGCTGTTACCTTCCCTTGTTGTGGTACTATTGTTGCATGTGATAAATAACTAAATAATGAAGGAGAAATATTTTATTCACAGCAATGCAACTTCTGGGATGACATCTGATTTAAGAGTAAGACTGAGCAAAATATTTCCTATGTTGGATCAACTTCAATTCAATATGCAATAATTTTTTTCATAATTTCCTAGTTTCAGTATGAAAAATATAAGTTTTCAAAATTTTTAAGTGTTTTCAAATGTCTAAAATTCTGCTAAAAATTTGGGATAATTCCCAGATTTTCTCTGATGTTTAGGAACCCTACAATGTCCAAGAACACACCTTTAGATGAATCAATCTGCTTTTTTCTAGCTCTCTATTAGCATCAATTAACCTGTTGTTAAAAATTCAATCTACATTCTCACAGTATAAGTAAGCATATAGTGAAGCAGGAAAAGGTTTGGGTGACAGGATTAAATATGTGAAATGTGTGGCTCAAACAAATCAGTTTAGTCACTATGATCTACAGTTTTATCTAAAAGATCATTTTGTAATATACTGTAGCAGAATAAGGACACAATGGAACATGTGGTAAAGCATTTTAAACATAATGAAGGTAGACCTATAAAATACCGATCCACAGAGTTAAATCTAGATTTGAATCTACCTAGATTTGACCATCCTTGATCACATAATACAATAGTGTTGTTATTTTTTTTATCACAGTTGTGGACAGCTGAGATAACCACCACTACAGGAGGTTGAAAAGCTTATAAAAACCATAACCATACATCTAGATCTCTAGATCTAGAACTTATTATCTAGATCTAGATCTTTGTCCCTAAACAACAAAAGTTTGGGGTCTTCCAAACATAAACAAAATAATCTGTTCACTATATTGGTACTTCCAGGTGAAGAGCTCTAGTTCTGAAAAATAGGTGTGTCATGCAATCAATGACAACTTCTAGTTCTAGATCTAGGTTTCTGTTTCAAATGACTCTGCTGGGGGTCAAAGTTGTCAAAGACAGATTTTCAGTCATTTTATTGATTTTATTGATTCACTGTTCTCTATGTACTACATGCAACACATCTACTAGATCTAGTCTGCACTGAATGTCTTCCAAAAATGCAGCCTAACCATGACCGCAGCTTACATCAGATTTAGTTTTTCTTTTCCATTTGCAATAAGGTTGTGCTGGGAGACGATCAGGTTTGTTTATTTTGCATGGTTTCGTATCGATAATGGGTATTTCCTAACTGCCTATAGCCAGCAGGGTATTTAGATCAATAGTAGGACTGCAATAGAAAGAGATAAGTAAGCAAGAATCAATTAGTTTAAAGACGAGCCAATTCCCATAGAGATATATATATCAGAATGTTGTAATATATTAACAAGGTGAAAATCTGATTACCGATGTATGTCGAGACAAAAGCCATAGAATCTTGCTCTCGGTGACAATTTCCTGTCTGACTGCGACAACGCCCTCATATGTAGAAGAAACCAAGGAAGGACCACTCTCGTGGGACTCTTCAGTGCCTGAAGTAAAACATGATACTATTTTTTTGGTTTCATGAACACTGAAGAGTTCTATCAACCATGCCCTTGCTGGCTAGCAGAAGGTTCACTCCTGTTGGCTAAACATAATTCTTGCAATTTATTCATTTCACAAAGAGTTCAGGAAGAGTACTAAGATATAATAACCAGTAGATGATTGAACAGATAATGTAGCAGGTATGAATTTATCATAGTATGTAGTTTGCACCGGAAAGTCTGCTGGTCAACAGACACAAACTTTAAGATCTAGAATCTATAGATTCTAGATCTAGATCTAGATCTAGAATCTAGATTTCTAGATCTAGATCTAGGTAGATCTAGAATCTAGATCTAGATTCTAGTATAAATTTATCATAGAATATAGATCTAGATCTAGATCTAGTCTGCACTGGAAAGTCTGCTGGTCAACAGACACAAACTTTTAGTTTAGATCTATTCTAGATCATCTAAATCTAGATAGATCTCTAGATTCCAGGCTATGAAGCTTTTAAAGCACCAATCATCCTGGAGCCTGTTGGCAATGCTAGTTGTATGTGTGTTGACCAAGAAATGGAGCTGTTGTCCTTGGTACCCATCAAGTGACTGATGAAAACTATGTGAAATGGTCAGTTGAAATTGTCTTTCCACATCCTTTAATGAAATTAATGTGGGTGAAAGAGTAAAGTCTTTGTTATCTTATTCAGTATGTGAGAAGAACCCTCATAGGCTGGGGCAATTTCACCTGATTTTTCTTGGTCTTCAGTGAGGTGATTGAAGTTGATGCAGTTATCTCCATGTCTATTGATAGGATGGGAAGGTTTTCTTCAAAGAACAATTACATGGAAGGACATTTGACATGAGGCATCCATGAAACTGGCTTTCAGTATTTGTGCCGCATTTGATGTGTTTCCTACAAAAAAAAACAACCTCACTGGGTGGAGGAAGGAGACCAGCAATGGATGCAGTGATGTGGAGTCGGAGTCGTGGAGCCGGATGTTTTTAACCGGAGTCGGAGTCAGAAAAATTAAAAGCAATGGAGTTGGAGTCAGGAACAGAAAGAGGGTTGGAGCTGGAGTCGGATTCGGTAATAAAACGAGCGACTCCGAATCCGAAGCCAAAAAAACAAAAAACAAAAATAATTTTAACATTCTAAACTGTATTGCAGATTGGTTAAACAATTTTTTTACCCTTGTTTTCCAAATTGATATTCAGAGTTATATACCTAAATACAGATTACATCATACAAGTTATCATTGTTCTTTCAGGTAGGCTATGCAGAAATTAAATCCTCTGTTGCTGCAGCTATGACTTCTAACCCCACTACTTTTTTGTATTAAAATCTACATGCATTGCATTTTGCAAATATTTGAAGAAAAAAAAAAAGAAAATGGTTTTAGCCTTTTTGACATTTTTTCATTACCAACATTTTTGGCCATTTTTTCCATAATAGCTTTTTTGTCCCAACAATCTGGCTCCAATGATTCATTTCCTCTTCCTGTTCTACATGTTTTACCATCTGTTTTACGAAGTTCATTTAAAATACTTTTATGAAGGCTGAGTTTGTCAAGTTTCTTTTCGGACTGCAAATAAAGAGTCAAAGAACTTTTAAACCCTTCAGTCAGAGTTGGAGAGTTTTTAAACCCTGGAGTTGGAGAATTTTTAAACCCAGGAATTGGAGTTGGAGTCGGAGAATTTTTAAGGGGGGGGCGCGTCCTGGAGGTGATTTTTTTTAGTATTAAAGTTACGTTATTTTAGCCATTTTCATCGTATTCAGCATGTTCAAATTAGAGGAAAGCAGTAAAAAAAAGTTGACTTTTTCATACGGTTGCCATGGCAGTGCCGCCATCTTGGATTTAGGCGTCCCTAAATTGACTGATTTTAAAATCTATCTCCTCCGCCGAATTTCAACGAAATTTCATAAAACTTGGTGAATATATTGTTTATTATAATATCTAAGAAGTGACATATTTTTATTACATTCCATGCAATACAAAATTTTCTATAAATTTTTGAAAATGGTATATAACGAAAATTCAAATTTCGCCATTTTTTCAAACTAAAAAACCGATTTTCTCGAAAACTTACAGACTGAATTTAATGCGCATACGTAACTTTTTAGGTTTGTGGTGACAATGATGCATACCAAATTTGGTTTGAATTGGTGTGGAAACAAAAAAGGAGATAGAAAAAAAAACTGTTAAAAAATTGAGTTTTGAGAAAAACGCGTTTAAAGTTTATTTTTAGCGAAAAATTGACATGGAGAGCTTTTTATTTGGCTTTCAGGCTCAGAATTGCCTTTTTTTTTTACATATTAGTCCTCTTTTCTTGACCTCTGGGTCTCTAGTTGCCATTTGTTGGCTCTCTGGGCGTATCTTTTATCGAATTTATCTCCCTACTCCCCATCTCTATAAGAGCTCCTTTCAGGTTCTTGAGGGCCTCTGTGTGCCCCCATATCATTTTTGAGTGCAAACCAAGAGTATTTGGACCTTTACTATGACATATGGTCCACAACTGAGCTATAAGTAGCAGACAAAAAAAAGCATAATTGCGCTATTTATGGGACGGAGAAAGTCATTTTAGAACAGTTACATTGATAATTTGCATTATCAGCAGTTTTTCTCGCCTCATAGTGGTCATCCAGTGTCAAACCCTGATATTGCTAGGAGAGGTGATATTCAAGTGCTTTTTGGATCCTTTGCCCATATATAAGCAAATCGCGATGATCTATGGCCTCATATAGCAGCCAGGTGGAGCCAAATCCTGATTGACAATACGCTATGTCTATCGTTGAATGACCATTGGTCA
>JBCAUA010555539.1:0-16540 GCA_038406235.1 Peronia verruculata | reverse complement strand
GTGTGTGTGTGTGTGTGTGTGTGTGTGTGTGTGTGTGTGTGTGTGTGTGTGTGTGTGTGTGTGTGTGTTCGTTCGTTCTCGGCAAGACTACAGTTTACAGTAAGTGTGGCTTAGGTATTAATTACTTGTATTTATCTTCCGAACTTTTGAAGGGTTTCAAGCAGCAACTCATAATATAAATCAGCAAATATAGATGACTGTTGATGCCGTATTACGAACTGTATACAAGCATTGAATACTATTTTGTCCTAAATCAAATGTCTGATTTCCTATGTGGCATTCCACTACCCAATGTTTTCTTTGTCAAAGCGAAGAAAAATACTGTAATCGAGTCGGAGACAATAGCTTAAAGACAGTGGTTGGGAGCAGAGAACCTGTTTAAAAACCCCGGGCCCAAGCGTGAGTAGACCAAGAGAAGAGTTCAAGAAAGTGACTCGAAAGAACTTTTTACCTCCAGAAAATATTAAAAGGCATCAGTAAGCGAAAGTATAATATCATGATTGTGTCACAGAAGATGGAAAGGGACATCACAGCAGCTATTTTCCAAGTAAAAACCTAAACAGAAATGCTTGGTAGACATTCATTCTTCCGAGGCTATGGCATGCGTCACTAAAACTAATTAGCTTAGTCACAAGCGGGAGCCCGTGATTTATAAAAAGGTTCTATGCTCCCACCTGCAGGCGGTGTACGTCCGGTGTCTGCCATGGAGTTCCATCTTCGACATTCCATGGGAGACATCTTTAGTCTCTCTCTCTCTCTCTCTCTCTCTCTCTCTCTCTCTCCCTCTCTCTCTCTCTCTCTCTCTCTTTCTCCTTGCTTCTGTCCTTTTGTACCGCTTTCTTTCCACTCTTCTCCTTGACGTGTAAGCGTGTACCGTGTTTGATACAATATAGCCGTAATCGTGCTGATGTGTCGTTGAACCCCAACACAACAACAACAACATCCCAATAAGGTACACAGCAGCGTTGCTGGGGGAGGGAGGAGGGAGGGGAAGTTACAGCAGTAAACACTGAATTTGGGGCTGCCGATAGACGCAGTCAGATAAGTGGTTAAAATCAATTGAGTGACAGTAAAAATATCTAATCAAAATGAATAACTTAGTTTGTAAAACTTTATTTTATTAGGGTTGTCAATTTAATTCTGTTACGGGACCTCGTTCTCTACAGTCCTGTATTATAACCCTCTCAATATGTATATTGGACTTCTTCAAACCGACAATTTTGAGTAGGACATGGTAGGATTTTTAATACTGCTCAGTGCTCAGGGATTGTAATCTAATATCGTTCTCTTCCATTCAGTGTGTCTGAGGGTTTATTCCACAGACAAGAAAATTGTCTGCAAGTCTGAGCATTAAGATCACTGTTAACAAATCAATACTCTGAGCCCAGAAATACGTCAACTTTTGAAATTTAACTTAAATGTTAAGAAAAATAATCCTTTAAAGGGGTCTCCTTGAATATTGTAGTTGTATGAGATGTAAAATATCGACCGATTCTTCAAACATTTAATATGGATATGAATATATGGATACAAGAAGATAAATTATTTCTCCTCTGTATATCTTTTTTATTTTATTTTATTTTATTTTATTTTATTTATTTATTTATTTATTTATTTTTAGAGATCAGTTCTCCATCATCTTTTCTATTCTTGACAAAAAGTCAAATTAAAAACTGTCTTAAGTCACTAAAAAAAAAAAAAACGAAATTAAAGACACATTTTCTCTAAACACAAGCGTTCTGCATGCCATTCCATAGTCACATAATCCTATGTCGGTATTAGATTTATCCTCACAAAATATCTAGTTTATGTGCGCAGATTACATATGAGACACAACACCATGAAATCTGGCTCTGGTCAAATTTTGAGTGTATACTATTGGTATCAATGTGAAGATTATTCATTTTCTGTCTGTGTGTGAAAAAAAACCTGTTGTTCTCCCTTACGTAGAAGTCGAGATAACTGTATCAAAGACGATGGGGGTGACCTGTTACTGCAGTTGAATTTAGTGAGAAAATGGCCGATCACTTTTGTAAATCCTTTTTAAACTTTGTTAGCCCGTGCCGCTAAATTACAATTTTTGGTCCTTTACAAAATCTGTTTCAGCAAACCTAACTCTGAAATCCATTTTTAGATTGATAAAGAAGGGTTCTTTGAAGAAAAAAGAAATTGACTCAAAAATTCGTTCACTGTTGAAAAACACGTGGTTTCTCTGATCGCCTGTTTGACGAGCGTCTGATTTCACCGTGCCGCGTCTCATATTTATTTCTTGTCTAGTTCAACGACTTCCTTGTGATAGTTTTACCATGCGGAATCTATGATTTCCCCAACATAAAACTTTAATAATTCTCTGCAGCGTAGTTGTTGCATTTTTGAGGTAAGCACTATGTCAATATTTCAGCGACACTATCACTACTGAATCTACAAAACAGCCCAGTGTTTGAGAACCACCCTGCTGTTTACTTAAATTGCATACTATTGCCAACATGTTTCCCCACTCAATTTTAACATTATTTCAGCCACTAGCATATTGTAACGATTATGTGGATGTGAATTTTTAAAAATGATGATTGCTCCCTTAAGTACATTGTCTACAACTAGCCGTTGATTTAAGAACTGTGTTCCGTTGGTTTGTTTTAAGTTGCAGGATATGAATGAAGAAGAGACATGGTCACTGAAACCGTTTTCTAGAAAGCTCAAAGGTCCCCGAGCACCTCATTACTATGCTGAACATGCTCTCTCGTGGGCGACCAAAGTGCACTCACTGTCTGGGCTGGAGATAATGTGATATATGATACAAGTAAATGAAATGACAGAGCCCTCGACTTAGCTGCTACTGGTTTGCCCTCTTTCGAGACGGGACATTTAGATCTAAACAATCTGTTTACTTGTAAGTCTCTTATGCTTTTGTTTTTCATTTTCTGCAAGAGTTTAATCTGAATTTGCCCTTTTTTCCTCAGTGCAGAAAAATCTGTCATAAAAGTCGTCAGAATATACAGAAATCTAGAGAATGGATGGCGTTTACGCTCTATAATCTCTCGAATCAGTCTATGGCAACATAATAGCTATGTTTAGATAGACGAAAGC
Organism: Peronia verruculata; assembly: GCA_038406235.1. Classification (NCBI taxonomy): domain Eukaryota; kingdom Metazoa; phylum Mollusca; class Gastropoda; order Systellommatophora; family Onchidiidae; genus Peronia; species Peronia verruculata. The sequence continues at coordinate 13,453 of JBCAUA010555539.1, read as the reverse complement.
TCCTTTGATGAGCGCGTCCCTTGCGACGCTGAAAGAGCGTTTTCTATCTTCACTTATAATTCTCTTGCCCACTTCTGAAAAACAAAAATCAGAATTTCTGGCTTCAAACCAGATGCAGTTTGAAACTTATATTTCAACAAAAGAAGTCGTTATTTCATTTTAAAAATTGATATATATATTATATATTATATACAGTTTTGTCAGATTATTCTCTCGTTCATTTTTAAGAGATACTGACTTAGATACCAAAGATTACTTTTACCACTTATGTAAAGCATGTTTATGGATCATATACCTCTCATACTTGTTGTATTTAAGGGAAACAATGCTGGTAGATAAGGAAAAGCGGAACAAAGCCAAAATCCTCACGATCAAAACACATTGTACCTTGTAATATCTTAGCAAAAGGTTACTTATTTTAGTCGTTGTGTATGTGTGTGTGCATACTCATTTGTGTGTGTATGTCCAGACAAGACAAGAAGGCGGCCGAGGGTCCCAGGAACATTGGGAAAGTGTGATTGACACTCTTGCACTGTATGCATTCTGTTGACAAACGTTGCATTTTCTAGCAGTGTTTTGAGTAATCAGAGAACGAGAAAAACAATGAACGAAAGACAATACAAGACCAGAGACACACGGTGACGGTTTTGGGAAGCTTTTCAACCTCTTGTCGTGGTGGTTATCTCAGCTGTAGAGACACAGAGAACTGGGCAGTCGTTTTAAAGGGCAGGCTCTTGGCATACAGTTTTGCCACGTGATCTCATTCATTCTGTCACTGAGTCTTGATAATTTTCTGATGTATTTGCTTAGATACTGTAGAGGTGGATGCATGCAACTGTGGCAAAACAGTATTTTTTCAGTTTTTTTTTTTTTTTTTGTTCAGGTTATACAGGTCTGTAACGGAAGAAATAGAATACGACTGTTTTTATTTTCTTAGGGAAAGAGTAGTTTCATTTTTATACTTAGATGTTAAGGAACAAGACATTTCTAGAATTTGTTGTTTTTAAAGGGGGTCCCTATAAAACATCAACAAGTAAGATCAAAATGGCTCATTGTCATGAAGGCGTGATAACAATACTACTACCAATAATAATAATGGAGTGCATTTATATAGCGCCCTGTCCCAATAAATGGCTCTAGGCGCTTTACAGAAAACACAATAAATTCAATAAAATGTAGAACAAAGGCGCTTTACAAATACAGGGCCATAACACACGCGCACACACATGCCCATACCCGGAAACAAATTTAATCAATTTGCACTATTGTAAAACCCATATGAAAATACACACACAATACTAAGATTGAATCACATTTTTCTAAGAATAGAATTCCGCAAAGCAACAGAAATTACCGCGAAAGAGTCATCTGTTGCGAGAAGGTCCATTCACAGTTAAGATAGTCCTGCTTGAGTGGGACATGATACAAAAAAAAAAAAAAAGCAGCACAGCCCATAGGTTGTTACCCGTTTTCTCGAAATCAATTCCATGTGACTTAACCTTGGTGTTATTCTCGTGTCTTTATATAATAATGTTAAAACACTACAGCAGAAATGAAGTAAATAAAACAAATAAGAGAGCTATAACTATAATGGGGAGGCGGGCGCGGGGGGTTGCTTTTTTTTAGATATGTCCAAAATTCGCATGTATTTCCAGAGATCACGGTGCGAGGACTACGTGAAATTCTATTTTCTATCTAGAACATTCGGACAAACTAGTTTTTAATCATTAAGATTTCCGTTTGCCTTGAAGTTTTTATTTCAGAAATCGAAGGGTTAGAAATATACTCTTAGAAACTATTTTTTCCAAACTCTAGACATTAGCAAAATTAAATTTTAAAAATATATTAATAATAACGAAAACAAGAAAGAGAAAACTACTGAACTACACATTCATGAATGAAACTGGATCAGCTCAAATAAGAAGATTCGTGAAGCCATGCTTTATTGCAAAGTCATGCATAGAAAGCATTACTTTTTTTTTTTTTTTTTAGCTCGGATATTAATATTGTAATTAAATGATATCTCTGTTAAGATAAAAAGGCAATAGCTTTCACTAAAATAGGCAACCCACCTTTCATCAATGCAATATTTTCTTCTATCAAATGTTAAGAAATACCTGTAAGAATTACCGGGAAAAGGATAAAGTAAATGTCATGGATTTCTAAGTTGCAAGAATCACACCAGATTCCAGCTTCCTACGCGATTTAGTTAGGATACAAACTAGACAAATCGAATGAGTCTTGCGAACCGGGTGCTAATTTTTTCCAAATTAAATTCTCTGTTTCTAAATAAAACAAAGTCCCAATCAAGATAGATACAAGGGCCGAACAATTAATGTTAATGAATTTAAAATGGACTGGGTGATGTTTACTCCTGTGGCAAAATGAACAATGCATACAATTGGCTTGAGATGACAATGGCCAAAACTAAGAAAAGGAGAGGGAACATTCTGATTACACTTGCCATTGTCTGTCTGAAAGCCCTTGAGACCTTTAAAAAACATATCTTTAAGCTCTCTCATTATGAAAGACCTCATAATGATCGCTGGCCGAATGTCTGCAGCTGGAAGTTTTCAGCATAACGACTATGTCACAATGGAAAGGTGCACAATAAGGAAGAGCGCAATAAAATCTAAGACTGACGCTTCCCATTGTTCTTCTCTTTCCTCCACATTCACAGGCATACATTTCAGGAGAAAAATAAATACATAAAAACAAGCTATAATTAATTTTTCTTAACAACTCTAATTCCTCCCATCCTCAGCTTCCTCACAGCATTTATAAAAGACAACTTGAAGTGAATAATAATTCCTACTCTCAAGTGTAATACGTATTAAAGCCTTCCAATTGATTCGTTTTTGTTTTTTTTTTAACTTTCCTCTTTCGAAATAAAGATACTTACAGCAAAATTCCAACTATGTCTCGCTCCTTTTCCACTCTTCCTTCTTTCCAATTGTTTTTAAATTTGGCAAGCCAGCCTACCCACTCTCTCCCTACCCCCCCTACCTTCTCCCCCTTCTGTCTCCCAAAATCTCATCTTCATGGCAATTAATTGAGAAACTGACGATCTCTAGTTGGCACTGTGGCCCTTACCTCAAATGGCCCGCGTCCGCCTGGGATGGCATCGCCACTTGTTCTTACTTCCGGGATGGATCATTAGCTTCTTCTCCGCTTCCGCACTCAGCGATACGCAGGGAATCGGCCTGTGGGATGAGCCAATAATTAGCAGGTGTTAGAGCTGGCTGTTAGGGAGAGAACAACTTATCATTGAAATGTTACACAAAACTGTCACAGAGATCCCGTCTCCTCTGTCCGAGACCGGGACAAATATTTTCGCAGGGGCTGGCCAGACTCCAATCTGGCCGAGTAATTATTGACGCTTCAAGGACGGCTGGCAAGTCAAAGTGACATTTGATGCCTTCTATCTACAACTACTGAGTTGGTCAATGCCTGGACACATCACTTGATAGTCCGCTACGTGGCCGCCGATGGTGCTGACAATTAATTCTGGTTCAAATGAACAGAGGGTATTTATGTAAATGACTTGTTTCAATAATGGCTAAAGGGGACCATGGTATTAAATCTGTGGCACAGATATTGTCAACAGAATGTGAAAAGTTGGACTGGAGATGGGAAACAGATTTCATTAACAGATTATTTATACGGAGCATCTGGTTTATTACACTCAGCACAATAAACTGTTGTTTTGATTAATTTGTCTGTCCAAATTATTACACCTAGGCAATTGTATATCTGTTTCCATGAGTTGTGAAAGGAGATGTGTAGTCATGTGTATTATAATGATGTAAATGCTTCTTTTACTATTATCGCAGCATGTAGAGAGGACTGACAGTATGATCTAAAGAAATTTTGGCTAATATAATTTACATCCTAAAAACGCCCTCATTTTTGATGCTAATAAATATGAAAAGAATGTAATCTGAAGTGAAATTTAAGCTGTGGAGTTAGTACTGATGGAAAATAAACAATGAGAAGTACAAAGGAAAGTACCACATTAATTATGCAGCCAAGTATAAAAATGAACACATTTTGACTTTCATATTTGCCATTGTTCAATCCCAGCATTAATAAAATCTTAGTTCTTAATCTCTGCGGTCAAAAAGTATACAACAATTTCTGGCACTTCAAGAGTTACAGACATCGAGCATACTGGCCTCCTATAGCAGCACTGATTCCCCAGAGAAATAGTGCTGAGCATAAACATTATCATATTCAATCAAAATTAGAGCGTGCCCGTTCTTCAGAGAAAGGAGGATCTTTTTTTTTTTTTTTACTGGTAAACGGTTCAATTAAAGATACTGTGCCAGCGCAGCTGAAAGAGCCACAGTAATAATTAAGTCCATGATAACTAGCATCAGAAGAAAATGAGAAGTAAAAAAAAAAAAATAAAAAAGAGACGTCCTGTTCTTTGGCACACACACACGTCAAATACATTTGAGAAATAATGAGAATAAAAAGGGCAAACAGCAAATTATAAAGATTCTGTTCCAATTAATTGCTCCCAGAGTATATACGGGATCAGGTGTTCTTTGAAACCAGAGCTTTGATTTATTTTTGTAGACATCGTGCTTGTCATTCGTTATAATATATGTTCAGTAGGTATGCAAAACATGTGTTTATATTGATGAAGATACATTTGTGCATTAAAGCCTGTATTGGCGTGAAGGATAAAAAATAATGGGTAAAACTAATAGTTCAATAAAATGGGAGATCAGTGCTATTACTTCCCTTTACCAAACAAAGCAGGGATTGAACAATCAGTGTAAAGAGGAAAAAAAATCATTTTTGCTCCCTTAGTTTAGAACACGTACCTGGAACCCCCCCCCCCCCCAAAAAAAAAAAAAAATTATGATGTGAAAACAATGTTTCCTTCTCATAGTGATAATTTTTTTTCTAATTGTTTTTGGTGATCAGTATTTGGAATGACATGAAGCAAAGGGAATGTTTCCTCTTTACACTGTTGCTCAACACCTCTCGTATCTGGCAAAGGGAAGTAAGAGACTAGTAAAAATGATCTCGCGTTACACGAGTCCCTCTTTTGGGAGGGGCAGATAATCTACGAAACGATCTCTCATTATGTTGGGGATGTTTGTTTGGATGGTTGTTTTTCAACGTTCACAGTTGTTAGCTTGTAAACAAAGTAAATCAATACGAGTTGTTCCATTTGCTTATTATGGAAAGGAAACAAATTATTGACACCTCTATAAGATCTAGATCGGCTTTTAAAATAAAATGAAACAAGTATCATAAGATCGAGCTGGCTTTCTGTAGCCTTCTATGAGATCTGTGGACCTGTGACAGGGTTGAACCGCGAATCCCAGGCAGATGGAGCTCGTCAGCCCGGGAGGGCAGTCCATTTGGGGGGGGGGGGGGAGGGAGCAGGAAAACACTGATGCTGCCTTTATGCATATCACACCTTGGGAAAGGCTTCGGGTGTAAACCTCAAGGAGTTGGCGTTGGAGCTCTTGTGGCAGCTACGTGGTGCCTGTAATCTCTAGGCGGCAGTTCTTTTTTAACCAAAGTATAATAGTCTTTCTGTTATTTGGATCCACCAACGATGTGAAGAGGAAGAACCTGCAACATGGGCAATTGCCTATTCTCCGAGCAAGTATCTGGCCAACCAGGAGAGGACATTTGTTATGTCATGGACATTGCGCTGCTCAGGCTCAGTGGACACCCAGGATAGATACATCAGCCAAAGTCAGTTATGACCGGCGGAGACCTATTATGCTTCATTACGAGATCATTTGTGTTGACTGAACATTCCTTTTAGGTTTAAAATTGTGTCCTGCAATATTTTCTCTATGAGACACCCGCGTCTCTAGTTTTCAGTCACTTATAGACGTTCATAGTTATTATCAAATACTTTTTTGATGGTCCAAATTTACGAAGATTCAAAGGCCGGTTTTTGCCGAACTGGACTTTAACAAGCTTGAGCAGAAAACATTAAAGCTATTTTTTTTTTGCCCATTCTAGAGTGTGACCGCTCATTTATTAGGCGCACCACATGTGGCCCATGTCGGAGATGTGATTTCTGTGAAAAAGCGAAATTGACCAAAAACTAATAATGCTGACGTTCCAACAGCTGGCCGTTGATATGTCACTCGGAACAAGAGAGGATTGAACAAGCTCAATAGTAGCCGTTCTCCTTTTGGTCAATATATATTTCGAAACAGTATCTTTTACATGTAATAATAATATGCTTATTTTGCCGTCCTGAAAAGTTTATCGTCGATGGCAAATTGTTTGAAAAAATTCAGTATTCGAAATATAACTTTCGATTATAAGAGCAAGGTTCGGTAATAGGCAATTTATCTTCCTATTACAAAAATCGCCATGATAAGAATCTTTACGAAGTAGTAAAAAACACTAAAACCTAAAATTGGTAATAGTAATACGTTTCGCTTTGTTTAGTTTAGTTTTAGTTTTGTTCACTTTTATGTACGCATGTGAACGTGTTTGTGCGTCTGTGTGTGTCTGCCCATCTTATACACAAAAGCTTTCGTAATTATAGTAATTAACTGAAATGAGATTTAATCTGGAACGTGGCCAGGGTGTATTTAATATATTTTTTTTTAAATACTAGTACTAGGAAATAAGATTGTTGGAGCTACTAATTTTCTAGATGACCTTTTAATTTTACAATGGCTTACGGCTATCCATGCGTGAACCGGTATCTGCATAGGATCTAAGGCTTTTTTTTTTTCTTTGTATTTAGAAATCTAAACTCGACAGATTCTTCAACGACCAATCTGCAACAGACTGAAAATCACCAATGTTTACAAAATTCTCTCAAGAATATACTGCTATATAAATAATAAAACGTAAATTATTTCTTGTAATATTTTTGGCAGTATACTATTTCTGAACATGCAAGATGTTAATGTCATTCTATTTTAACCAGTTTCATTGTCAGCCTAGTCCCAGAGATTTGTTGCTTTTATTTATATTTCCAGTGTTACACTGCATTTGTGTCTCAAGGAATCATGCCGCATTAATGGAGCTAATATATGTAACAGATTTTTTTTTGCTGAGTTTATCTGTAGCCAAAGAGCTATTCATTTTCACACGAGTCTTTTGTTTTTTTTTTTTCGTGTTGTATCTTTCAGCATGTCAAGGATATTTTCATGTCAAAAAATATTGATCACTGCCATTTTGCCTTGAAATGTCCCCCGTTCATACACACTCGTTTCATTCCTTGTTCTCTTTCTCGGAGTTTAGTCTGAGACATGTAAAGTTTATGTACAAGAAAAACAGTAACTTTAACAACGATGCAATGGTAACAAACAATTTTATTTTTTTTAATGAGCACGTTTCTCTGTATTGTAATATCAAATAGTGAACTTGAACCAAGTAAGCATACATGGTATACTTAAACATTGTTTGACATTCCAGTATCAGTAGTGAAAATAGAATTTATCCATCGAGACCTGCTATTGCTCAGACTTCTTATTCAACTTCTTACAGAAATATTGTGTTTAAAACATGAGTATTTTAGAAAGAGGTACTTTGAAATTTGGAGAATTGATATTTTGGTCTTATTTCTGATCTTTCTGATCTAATGTCATCTCCCGGAGAAGTCATTATTAAAAAGACTCAGTGATGCACGTGTTTGTTTGTTTGTTTGTTTGTTTGTGTGTATGTTTGTTTGTGTTGAGGTTTAACGACACATCAGCACAATTACGCCTAACTGTGTCAAATACTTAAGATAAGTTTACAGGTCAAAAAGAAGAGAGAAAAGAATGACAACAGGTCAATTTTCTTCCTTTCTTTTAAATTTAAAACACCGTATCACATTTACATAGTTAGATGACCTGTCTATTCGTTCATCTTTATCATAAAATTGCAAGAAAACCCATAAACTGGTGAATGGATCCATCTGAAATTTGGCACACAAAATCGATGCATGTGGATCTGTGTTTCTATGTACATAGACCCGAAAAAAAGCTTATTATCTTTGACGCTATGCTACAAATGCGGTAATTATTGAATAATAAACTTGCGAGGGTACTTGATCCGAATTTTACGTTAGATAGTATGACATGTTCAAAACACATTTTCTTTGGGTAACATTCAGTTTAATCAACCAAATATCAACATCGAGGTGCGCATGCTTTGCCATACACTTTAAGTCGCAGGGCTAAAAGAAATCTGTCACGGAGGGCGTGGGTTTTCTTCTACTTATAGTTGTTCTACAAAACCAGATATTACCAAAACCCAAGTCTTTCAAGTTTGATCAGTACCAAAGCACAGCGGAAAAAAAAAACCTCACGTTTCTCAGCTTGATTCAGATCACTTGGTCCTGCTATCATTTCTATTCTTCATAGGACCTTCTCCCCACCTCACCCCCACCTTTGCCTGGGGCTTTTTCCCCCACCCCTAAGTACTCGGCCCGATGCAAAAGGAGCAACAAGAAGCCTATGTTGTCGAAAACCAAGAGCTAATTCAGGTCCACCTATGACAGAGTGAGCACTAATCGGGCGAGATGAAGGGCATGCTTTTCTTTTGACTGCCTGTGTCCCCCACCAGTATTACTCACTAATGATGTTGTTGCTGCTGCTTATCCTTTTTTTTTTTTTTCAATCAGCACTTTTCTATTTCTTCAGCTTTTCTATACCTCCTCAGTTCAGTGTGTTTGCCGAAGCTCAAAATGAATAGGGGTTTCATGCGCTGCCTTGAACTTTATATAACCAAGGTTACTCCTGATCAATTCTTCAATCCTGTAAATGCTTGACAAAAGAGATTATGACCTTTTCATCCCTCGTAATGTTGGTCTGAATGTCTGTTTTTAAGAGATAGCCTTGCAATATAATATGTTCCTAATGATCCAGTACTACATGTTTCTGGCAACAGAACAAAGAAAAACGAGATATAAGACTAAAAGTTGTCACATTGCAAGGCACAGAAGTTGTTCGATTTCATTGTTGTTCTTTGTTGCTGGTGTTGTTACTTTTCGCTCATTCTTTATAACAGCCTTTCGCCTCAACGAAGTATAGTCTTTCCTTCTTTTCCTATCACTTGGAACAGCCAGTAGCGATAGGTCCATACTGCTGATTGGAACTAACTAAAGGCTATGTGTTAGCCGTAACATAACATTGATTGCAGCCTAATTAGTTGTACTAATCACATTTCCGGAAATAACCCGATTTTGTGCCCAACTCCTTGTCATTGGCTTCATGTTAGACAATGGAAGACACTTGGACTTTAAAGAATTTGTTTTTATTCATTCTTCTCCACACACTATGACTATAAAGAAATGCTACACTATTTAAAAAAGAAGAAGGAAAAGAAGAAGAAAAGAAAAAAGACGAATTTGTTTTCATTCATTGAGGGTGTCATATGTTGGGTTGGTTCTCCTCCCAAAATCGCTTTTCAGGTTACATTTGAGAAGGGGTTAGAAAGAAAGGAAAATGCTGAAAAGCAATAGAAGGACGACTACACAACTAGGACACATCACTAACATAAACAGTGCATTACAGTGCATTAGAAAATGATCCTCCCTCGAGAATGCGGAACAAAATCGAAGCTGAGTTAGATGTATGTCAGCCACGGGACAAGATCTGTCCCAGGCTCGCCACACTGACGTAGGTCTAACCAAATTATCTTAGACCAAAGACAGAGAAATTTGTCGATACCTCCTGTTAAAGAGCACCACTGTCTCATGGGAACCAGTGGAAGGTTTGGAGATCGGCTTAAGTTCATTTGCTGAGGTTTTACCTCTGTCTCTATCCCTTTTTCTCTCTCCCACTCCCCCCTCTCTCTCTCTCTCTCCTACTCTCTCTCTCTCTCTCTCTCTCTCTCTCTCTCTCTCCGTTCTTCGCATGCTGTTCATTGCACCTGCACATTCACAGGATATCATCAAACAAGTAAGATTGCATATCGATTATGATAGCTATATCGATAGAATATTAGAGCGATAGTTGCCGGTGATTTATTTCCTATTTTCCCGATGTCCAACATCTTCTAAGGCTAATTTCAGCTGTCACCACTCTCTTCAAACTGAGAGGAGTTCCCCAGTGACAGTAAACTGTAGAGGATGATATGGTAAATGGGCACACGACCATCACCTCTCGACCTCGTTTGAAAATGAATGTATGAGGACGCCATTTAATGGAGATCGAAGTGATAATTTACTTCATAAGGGTGGACGTGGTGCTCAAAATTGCTGCGATCTGTTACATACACTTACAGTGACCAAACTTGTCATAGAAATGAATGCAGTTTTCGTGCCCTGGAAGAAAAGAAAATGAGGGATCATAATCGGCCTCTTCGCCCAGACTGTCATCTGCTTTCTTCTTCTTCATTAATTTCTTTATTCTTACTCCTATTCTTCTCTATTTCCCGTCTTTTTCACTGTCTGTCCCTCTCTTTCTTTCTTTCTTTCTTTCTTTCTTTCTTTCTTTCTTTCTTTCTTTCTTTCTTTCTTTCTTTCTTTCTTTCTTTCTCCCTTTCCCTCTTTCTTTTCTCTCTCTCTCTCTCTCTCTCTCTCTCTCATCAATCTGCGATAATGTTGGAAGTTTAAGGACGTTGGTCTTGATTCTTGCTGTGTCCAAATTTCTGTTGAAAAAAAAGGCCACATCTATAAAGTCACTCAGCTTGATGACCATGTACGATTTTTTTTTTAACAATAACGCAGGCGAGTTTATCTGTACACATACAATGTCCCTTTGTTGAAATCAGTTTTGTATTCTATATCACAAGGCATCCGAAGAAAGAGACTATCATGTCCTCAGTAGTTCCAGCTGTTGACGACTTGTTACAAGAATCGTGAAATTGTTATTTGCTGTGTGAAAATTGATCCATCACACAATGTTTGCCTATTTAAAAAACAAATGCGGCCATCTGAAGCTGGGAAGAGTTCATCGAATATTAAAATTGTTACCAGCTAACGTGCACCGCGCACCGGCGTAGGACAAGCCCATTGTCTCTGTAAGCTAACAGAGCCAATTATATCAAGGCTCACTTTTTACTAGAAACCAAAGAAAAAGCTGCATGTTACCGGAAAACAGGAGCTAGCGTTCTCAATCAACGTGTCCTGGAAAACAAAACGAACCCCGCCCCTCCCCCCCCCCCCAAAATGAATGAAGGATGAATAACAAGCAATTATTTTGAGACAAGGGGGGAGATGGTGGGGGGGGGGGGACAGAAAGGTACAAAAGAGCGAAGGAAGGAAGAAAGAAAGGAAGAGCGACAAGTTCAACGAAGGAGACAGAGTGACTGAAAGTAAGGGGAGGAGGGGAGAGACAGACCAGAGAATGAATGCCATAAAGAATTAGGAGAGAAAAGAGAGGAAGAGAGAGAGAGGTGATCAATAAAGAGCGAGAAAGAGAGAGAGAGAAGCACAGAAAGAGTAACAATAGATCTAAAAATAATGTAAAAGACAAGGAGAGATAGAAGAGAAAGAGGGAGATATAAAGAGGGAGAAAGAATGGGACAAGAGAGAGAGGAAGAAACAGAGAGAAAGGAGGTTTACATTTTCCGTATGATATTTCAGTATCGATGGAAAGTCAACATGCATAATGAACGATCGCTGCAATTCCAGTGCATCGCCATCTACATGCTGTTATGAAGAACGACATCTGATTAGATTTACCAAATCTAAGGTCGTGTGTCCACCAAGACAGAAACGGGACGGCACAGCGCAATTGTTCACCTGTGGGACAAAGTTTGGTAGTGTGGTTTCCTGCATGTGTGTCCACCGAGGTGGGCGGTAACGAAGAACAAAAAGCTGTGAAGATTTTGCCTCGTGACGGGCTTTTCCGGTCTGGCACATAAGTCTTAAACCAAGATGCCGAGTGCAATTTAGACAGAGTTAGGCCGAAAACATACAGGTCGGTCCGACTGGCAACCACCAAAGGTAGGCCGCTGTTGGAGGAAAATGTGAACAAAGTGAATCCGTCAGACTGTCGCCTTGTTTGTATTAGGCACAGTTGAATTTAAAAACAAGACAATTAAGTATTAAAAACCGCTTTGTAGGCAATGAAACGTAAAATCCTCGCACCCGTTCCTAATTTTTGGTCGCTAATTTAAAAAAAAAAAGGGGGGGGGATGGAAATTTTTTTTTTAAAAAAAGGCTTTACTTTTTGCATTAGTACGCCCCGCTTAGGCCATTTGCAGACATGTGAGTAAAGTTTGTTCAACAAAACGAAGATAATGGAGCATGCCGTACTTCAGTTCCACTGACCTCTGCCAGCCGGCGATAGTCGGAGGTGACTATAATTACAACATCCGTTTTGTCTATATTATTCTTATTGCACCACTTCAATCCGTGACTTTGTCGCCGATTTTTGCCGGACTGTGGGACCAGTATGTTTTCGGCCTAAAACCGTTTGTCCATGTAAAGAGAAAGGACATGACAAGATACGACCGAGACAGTCCTACTCTCGGAAAATCGTGCTTTGAAATAGAACACCCGTTTTCACCTGATATTCCAGTGAACAGAAATCTAGGTGTGTCCACCAAAACGACACACGACTGCTTTAGGCAAACGACAGGTCGGATGGAATCTGGCTTGCGCCATTTTTGTCGTTTTGAGGGATAACACAACGACCAGTGGAGTCAGCTGATTTATTTTTCCTCAAAATTTAGCTGATAATAATAATAATGATAATAATAATAATAATAACATATATTCGAAATCAACACCTCAAAATTAACAGAAACCACTCATAAACTACTTAACAGTTTACATGTACAAAGTTAGTGACTCCACTCCCAGAACACCAGCTAGATTTGCTCCACATAAACTGACAGTGGCATTTCCGTCTGGAAACCACATGACTAACGTTTGTCCCATGGATGAAAAGTCACGTCGTATCGTGTGGTCTCCGTCTCAAAGTGCCCTTTTAAATGCACGTCCATTTTGTGACTGCAACCCTTTCGCCTCATCTGATGTGAAATAAGTGACCGTCTTCAGTTACTGAAGACGAGACATGCATATCTGTTCTCTGATTTTGTGCAGTGATTGGGCATGTACAAAGCCTTTCCAGCCCTATAAAAATGCTATGTCAGCTATTTTAGCATCCTCTCAGGCCGTGGCAAATAGTGGCAATTGTCAACATGTTCGCGAACTCCAAAGGTTGGCAAATCCATAAGTCTTAATTTCATAAATCAATGCCACATTCACTATGAAAATTTCATGATAGAGATGTTGGCATTGACAAGATTAAGTGATGTTTCCAGAACTACACTGCACTCTTTTCGTGAAATTTGTTTGTCGATCTTACAATAAAATGCAGTTTTACTGCCCACAAAATTAAGCTTGTTTTCTACTACTCTGTAACTGATGTTGTATATGGTAAATTATTTACTGGTTAGGGTTTTTGTGTGTCTATGAACATTGATCTCTTGAAGGCTGTGTATATATGTATGTATGTATGTATGTATGTATGTATGTATGTATGTATGTATGTATGTATGTATGTATGTATGT